>PVIR01019846.1:0-31222 GCA_004026965.1 Petromus typicus
CACCCAGCAGCAACCAGTACCACATACCACAGTGCCAGGCGTGGTGGCTCACGCCTGTAATCCCAGCACTCAGGAGGCAGAGGCAGGAGGATTGCTGTGATGTGAGTTTGAGGCTGAGCTCAGGGCCAGCCTGAACCACAAAGCGAGACCCTGTCTCAAAAAACCTAAAAAAAAAAAAATATATATATATATATATATATATATATATATATATAAACAATTAAAATAAAATGAAATAGGCTCAATGAAGTGTGAATGAAATAATACTGTATTTAATAGTAAGAGGAGAGGGCCGGGGATTTAGCTCAGTAGTTCTGGCACCTGCCTTACAAGAGGAAAAGCTTGGGTTAATCCCGGTAACCACATACAACAATGCCTCAACAAACAGTGACACATACCACAGTGCTGGGTGTGGTGGCTCACACCTATAATCCCAGCAATCTGGAGGCAGAGCAGGAAGATTGGTGAGTCCAAGGCTGAGTTCATAACTAGCCTGAACTACAAAAATGCGAGAGACTGTCCAAATAAATAAGTAATAGTAAAAGGAGAGAAATGCAGTTCTCCTCTCAAAATTTGAAAAAAAATGTAAAGCTCATAAAGCAGACATCAAATACCACTTTCTCCTCCATCTGAAAGTATAACAGATACTGCTAAAGGACTAGGTTGGGAAGGAGGGAGAAGGTAGTAGCAGAAGGGTAGATGGGTGTCACCAATGTACAATACCTACGCGTAGGGGAGTATCACAATGAATCTCCCACAATTAATATGTGTCAATAATTATAATAGAGGGCCGGGGATATAGCTCAGTGGTTCCGGCGCCTGTCTTGCAAGAGCAAAGACCAGGGTTCGATCCCCGGTAACAACATACCATACTGGGGCGTGGAGACTCACCCCAGCAGCAACCAGTACCACATACCACAGTGCTGGGCGTGGTGGCTCACGCCTGTAATCCCAACACTTGGGAGGCAGAGGCAGGAGGATTGCTGTGATGTGAGTTTGAGGCTGGGCTCAGGGCCAGCCTGAACCACAAAGCCAGACCCTGTCTCAAAAAACCTTAAAAAAAAATAATAATAATAATTATAATAGAAATCTAAAAAGAAATAGTCATATAAAAAAGTATTAGGGGCCAGCGATGTATTGATTCCATTGGGAAGAGACCATAAAAAGTTGGTAGAAATGGGACAGAAGGAATATTAAAATCAAAGAAACATGTAATAGATAATGAGAAATTAAGAAAATATATAATTTAATAGTATTTTTTCTTCTTAAAACTTAAGCTACCAATAAAGCCAACATGTAACATTATGTTTCAAGGAACATATAGATATTTCCTGCTATATGCAGGAACTTTCCTCTTGAAGAAAAGGCTGCTTGCTCTATGCACTTTCAAAGATAATCACCCTCTGCTTGGCCTTACCAGAAACAAATGAAATGAAGACGTTACAGGCTCTACCACCTTCCTTACAACAGTCTGCCTTGCTTTCTCCAGGGTATTATCTAACTTTTCCCCCTTTACTGGCCCAAGCTGGCTTTGTAGAGCCAGTCTCCCTCACTTTTCACTTTTTCAATAAACTTTGCCATCATTAAAAAAAAATACCATGAGTAATTCTGTTCTATTTTGAAAAAGCAAACTGGAACATGAAAATGATGGCTTATTGTTCATTCAGTCCTTAATTTTTCAAAACACCTTCATTTTGCAGTACAGGAGATGGAACTCAGGGCCTTGTACATGCTCAGCAAGTTCTAGTACTAGCCCAAACACAACAATTATAGAAAAAAGTTTTTACTCAGAAAAATTAGCTACTTATAAATGACAACTAAATTTAACACAATGAATTTTAGGAAAGATTACTTTTTAATCAGCTGTGAATTTCTGTTGCCCATTTCTTCCATTGCTACCACCACTGCCAGGGCTTGCTGGCCAGTGAGCTCCTCTGACATCAGTAATATAGTTGATATAAGTCTGGAAGAAAAGAAAAATAATTTCATGTTGAAAAACTGAAAATTTGTACATTTTAAAAAATATCTCCCTGGAGACAGGGATTTAGCTCAGCGGTTCCAGTGACTGCTTTGAAAGCACAAGGTCCTGGGTTCGGTAACCACATACAACAACACTGGGCATAGTGACTCATGCCCACCAGCAATCAGTAACTATATACCACAGTGGTGGATATGGTGGCTCACACCTATAATCCCAGCACTCAGGAGACATAAACAGGAGGATCACTGTGAGTTTGTGGCTCATCTGGGCTACACAGTGAGTTCAGGGCGAGCCTGCATTACAAAGCAAGATCCTGTCTCAAAAAAAAAAACAAACACACACACAAAATGTCTTCAATCGTCTTTCAGATAAGAAATTTATAATGATTATAAAACATTATGATTCAGTTTAGGGAGCAGGGGAATGGGAAAAAATGAGAATTAAGTTTTGTCAGGTACTGGTACAAACTCTCAATGTCTAGTGTGACTATAATGTGTATATAAAAGGTACCAAAAGGGCCGGGGAGTTAGCTCAGTGGTTCCGGCGCCTGTCTTACAAGTGCAAGGACCCGGGTTCGATCCCCGGTAACCACATACCATACTGGGCGTGGAGACTCACCCCAGCAGCAATCAGTACCACATACCACAGTGCTGGGCGTGGTGGCTCACGCCTGTAATCCCAGCACTCGGGAGGCAGAGGCAGGAGGATTGCTGTGATGTGAGTTTGAGGCTAAGCTCGGGGCCAGCCTGAACCACAAAGCAAGACCCTGTCTCAAAAAACCTTAAAAAAAAAAAAAAAAAGGTACCAATAAAATTATTATAAAAATATTATGATTCAGTTAAATTATACAGTACTACAGATCGAGGGAGGTAATATCCCAATGTTTTAAAACTGAGTAAGATCCATCCAAAAGTCAATCTACCTTCGTATTAACAAAAAGCTCATGGGGCTGGGGAGTTAGCTCAGCGGTTCCGGCGCCTGTCTTGCAAGCGCAAGGGCCCGGGTTCGATTCCCCGGTAACCACATACCATACTGGGTGTAGAGACTCACGCCCAGCAGCAACCAGTACCACATACCACAGTGCCGGGCGTGGTGGCTCACGCCTGTAATCCCAGCACTCGGGAGGCAGAGGCAGGAGGATTGCTGTGATGTGAGTTTGAGGCTGAGCTCAGGGCCAGCCTGAACCAAAAAGCGAGACCCTGTCTCAAAAAACCTAAAAAAAAAAAAAGCTCATATACAGAACATTGGCTATAACACTCTGCACTGAAAATTAACAAAGATGGCCCACTTTGAAACTATGCCAAAGGATCAAGATTATATTTTGGAACTATATAGAAAGTTAAATACAAAAGATGAAATTCAAAGATCTTAGGATAAATTTTTTAATCATGAACCTTATCAAGTATTCAAATGCACGTTCTCACCAAAGCTTTTCCTAACCATTTCAATCTACATTTTTCTGGCACTCTGCCCACAGCACTTACTAAGACCTGTAACACTAACTTTAGTACTTGGGCATGAACTATATTGTAATGTTATACAATTGACATATTTTAGTTACCTTCTTCTAACACTAGCAACTCTCTACATATAAATTCCTTGAACACAGTTTCTCAGTTAATTAATTAGACTTTTGTACTGCTTTAGCATGTATGAAATAAACAGTGCTTGGTTACAAAAAATATATTAAGTTTTAAAAATAATCATGTTGTAGCCAGGGTTGGTGACACACATGTAATCCCAGCACTTGGGAGGCTAAGATGATAGGATCATCACAAGTTTAAGGCCAGCCAGAATTAGAGTGAGATCCTGTCTCAAAAATACAAAAATAATCATGTTGTTCCATCTAAATACAATCTTTTCTTTTCTTAAGAAAGTTTTGGGGGTTTTTTGAGACGGTCTTGCTTCTAGTTCAGGTTGGCCCTGAACTCATTATGTAGCCCAAGCTAGACTTGAACTCATAGCAATTCTCCTGCCTCTGCCTGCTGAGTGCTAGGATTACAGGCATGGGCCATGTCTGGTATTGTGATAAGTGGTACTGGAGACTGAACTTGTGCTTGCCAGGGAGATGCCAGAACCACTGAGCTAAATCCCAGGCCCAAGATACAATCTTTTGAGATATACCCTTAAGTATTTCTATGTAACTCAAAGGGCTCTTAAAATTAAAACTTGTCCATAAAATTTCCTAACAGAGTAATGATGCAGATTCCTCTGTTGCACAAGTTCCTACAAGTCCTACTTAAATGAATCTACTAACCCTAAATATCTGTAAGAACTACTATAATTTTTGATGTACCAAACATCCTAATCTTATGTATTAGTTTCATGTTTGTTCATTTTTACATTCCAAATGTTTCTATCTTATCAGGATCTGGCAAAACTAGAAATTTTTTTTCTTTGTGAAAGGGTCTCAATAGGTAGTTCAGGCCAGTTTTGAACTCACTATGTAGCCCAGGCTGGCCTCAAACTTATATGATATTCTCCTGCCTCACCCTCCTAAGTGTTTGGATTACAGATGTGTGCCATCACACCCAGCTTGGAAATTTTTAGAAAAGCAAAAACAAATCCAATCAAACCTGATATGGGGACAGATTTCGCTATGCATATATACTCTGGTAATGAATGTGAAGACTATCAAGTATAAAATGGACCATGATTAGGACTACTATAGTTCTAAATATTGCATGCATTCATGTTGGGTAGAAGAAGGGCTACAAAGAGAGAATAAAAGAATTTTAGGACCTGGGATATAGCTCAATGGTTCCGGCGCCTGTCTTGCAAGCGCAAGGGCCTGGGTTCGATTCCCCAGTAACCACATACAATACTGGGTGTGGAGACTCACGCCCAGCAGCAATCAGTACCACATACCACAGTGCCAGGCATGGTAGCTCATGCCTGTAATCCCAGCACTCAGGAGGCAGAGGCAGGAGGATTGCTGTGATGTGAGTTTGAGGCTGAACTCAGGGCCAGCCTGAACTACAAAGCGAAACTTTGTCTCAAAAAAAAAAAAGAATTTTAAAGGTGTTTTCCCTCATCTTTCTCTGTGTTGGTCTGGTACTACTGATTTCTTGGCCAATTTTAGAACACACCAACAGACTGAGGGTAGGACATAAACATGAGAATAACCAGAAAAAGCACGAAGGAGTGCAGCATGATAGATTATTTCCCCTTACACAGACTAAAGAAGTCATTTCTGTGCATTTCAAAGATCAGGGAGACTAAGCTTGAAGCATGTATTCCAAACAAGAAAAATAAAGCATTTTATGTCGAACTTACTGTTTCTTTGCTTCAGGTCCTGCCACTGGTCCCAACGTAACAAACAACTTTACAAAGTTCTCAGGGTGATTGAACAATGGAATCATTTCAGCAAGTCTCTTATTAGCCATTGAAATAAAGGCAAAACTATAGAACTGCAGAAACTGGTATAGAGCAATTATGTTTCTGATGGAATCGAAATCAAGGTGCTTCATATTATTTAAAAACACTTTATCACACCGCTGTAATAGCAGATAGTGATTATATTTAATATTCCCAAGAAACTGTACTATTCTTCTTGCAGTGTTGATATGAGAAGACTCTATGGACTTGGACTCTATGGTGTCAATTAGAAGTTCTGTTTTCTTCACTAATTTTTCTTGAAAATGTTGTGATGTTAAAGAAGATATGTTGATCATCAAGACAGACAAAGACCTAATGAAGGAAAAAAGACAAAGATTTTTACATTACTAAAGAAAATAACCTACTCTAAAACGAAATAATTAGAAAAAAATAAAATTAAATAATTAGATATAGAAAATAATTGGTAAAAAGATTGTTTTATACCAAAAAAATTTTCTGTTCTCTCTCTTGTTTTTCAGACATAGTCTCACTATGTAGTCCAGGCTGGCCTCAAGCTCATGGCAATTTCTACTGCTTTAGCCTCTCGAATGGTGGGATTACAGGTGTATACTATCACACCGGGCCAAAATCTTTTTTTAGGGGGCCAGGGATTTAGCTCAGTGGTTCTGGCACCTGTCTTGCAAGCGCAAGATCCATTAACCAGTAATAACACTTTGGTAATTTTGATGTCTTTCATAATGTCTAGAAAAGTAAGTTAAGAGTTTGTAAGTATTGAGTAAAGAAGTGTTTAATACCACTCCACATTCAGTACTATCTAAGAGCTTTGTCCCAACACTAATTCTTACCTCAATGTGGTCTGTGTTTTCAACAGACTACTTTATACAATGGGATCATAAAACCCACAGAATTACAAATACAGGACTGCATAATAACAAAGTAGGCAAAATGGAAAATACATAAAGTAAATTCTTAGGGATCATAATGAAGCAGGAGGATGGCAGGCTTATGTCCACATCGTGGGGGAATTTAGATAGACCTTGTTGGGACACACAAAGCCTTAGTTTCCCATGCAGTAAATGAAGGTGTAAATGCTTATTTCAAAAAGACATTTGGGGATTAAACTATACACATTTACATTCAACTGTGTGCCCTCTTTCCTCTCTCTCTCTTTCTCTCTCTCTCTCAGATCTAGGAGACTAATGTCGTCTGTCTCAAATATGATAATTTAGCTATAGGGATACAGCTCACTGGTAGAATTCTTGTCTGTCATATACTAAGCCCTGGATTATACAGTGGCACCAAAAGAAGAACAAGGAAAAGGAAGAAGAAAAAAAAAATTACAGGCAAATCTGTTAACCTATAAAACAAAAATCTCAATAGACCCTTCATAGATCTCTATGATATTATTACACTTTATCTTATCTCTAATCACAACTACAATGCTGCAAAGCAGATGTTTCTATTTTAAAGATGACAGTAAATTAGGCTTAAATAACATAAATACAATTGGCAAGTCTATTTCTGCATCTAAAGCCCAAGACCCTTCCACCATAACTTCAAGTTCCAAAATAAATTTACCTTAAGTCCTGTATAGATTCCAACTTCTTATTTACAATATCAGCTATTTTCCCCATTAATGGACTGCAGTGCAAATGTTGATCTGCTAGGCAGGTAGAAAATGCTGACAGCACATTAATATCAAACCTAATAAAGGAAACACATGAAAGATTATTAGTACTTTTAATTAAAACTATAAAAATATAGAAAATAACCAACCAATATTATTAATATGAATTTTTCTAAAACTTTGATTTTTAGAAAAGTAACAAATGATAAAGAGAATATTATTCAAAATTATTTGAATCATTTACTTATAATTTTAAAGTAACATTTTTTTTTTTTTTTGAGACAGGGTCTTGCTTTGTAGTTAAGGCTGGCCCTGAGCTCAGTCTCAAACTCACATCACAGCAATCCTCCTGCCTCTGCCTCCCCAGTGCTGGGATTACAGGCGTGAACCACTCCCCAGCACTGTGGTATGTGGTACTGATTGCTGCTGGGCGTCAGTCTCCACACCCAGTATGGTATGTGGTTACCCGGGATCGAACTGGGGCCATTATGCTTGCAAGACAGGCGCCAGAACCACTGAGCTAAATAAATCCCCAGCCAACAATTTTTGTTTTTTAAAGTGTTTTGAGACAGGGTCTGCTTTGTAGTTCAGGCTATCCTCAAACTCACTCTATAGCCCAGGCTGGCCTCAAACTCATGGCAATCTCCTGCCTATGCCTCTCAAAGTGCTGGGATTACAGGTGTGAACCATGACACCAGGCTTAAAGTGACAATTTTTATAACAACCACTACTGTAACTTCAGTCTGTGCACCCTACACAGAACCTGTTCCTGGAGGTCCATATCAGTGGATTTTATTTCCTGGTCATGGCCATCAATCAACTCCAAGTACACTCTGTTTTGTTTCCCCTTGGCAGCCTATACATCCATCAACAGATGAATAAAGAAAGTGTAGTATTCATACACAATGGAACAATTAAGTCCCTGACTTATAAATATGAGGTAAACAAATCATGAGAACGCTGTTACAGCTGTGCCTCTGTGTCTTTCAGTACAGTGCAATGGTGCATAGTAGTACAGGGCTCAGCACCTAGGATGTCCAGAAGCAAGAGAAACAGCAGTGGTAATACAGCGGGAACTGCTAGGAAGCGCAAAGGAATAACCGTAGAAACAAAAGTGAAAATAAATGAAAGATTGTACTGAGGCAAAAAAGTGGTAGATGTCTTATAACATGAATCTTATAACATGAGTCATTCAACCATTGGCACAATTCTAAAGGACAAGACTATGGAACATGTGAAGACTGCAGGGCCAGTAAAGTCAACGATAATATCCAAAAAGCATGGTAAAGTGATTGAGATAGAGAACTTCTTAGTGTGTGGATGAAGGATCAGGATCAGCAAGGAGTTCCACTCAGCTTAATGCTTATTCAAGAAAAAGCTAAAAGCTTGTTTGAAGACTTGAAGAAAAAAAAGGAGAACAGGGTATATCTTTCACTGCCAGCCATAGATGCTTCAACAGTCAAGGGTGGAGCCACTCTTCACAATGTAAGAGTGATGAACCTTTGAGTGCAGCTACCATAGCTGCTGGAGAATTTCCAGCAATTCTTAGAGAAGTTACTGATAAAGGTGCTGATTTACCCCAAAAGGTTTTGAACAACAGTGAGACAGGACTGTAATGGGATTGGAGGGTTCAAAGCAGCAAAAGACAGACTTATCTGTTGTTTGGTGGCAGTGCTTCTAGAGAAATGAAACTATTGTATCATCTCAGTTTACCATTCAGAGAACCCCAGAACCCTCAGAAACAGCAAAAAGCTAAGTGTTCTGTGAAAGAGTAACTTTAAAACGTATGTTATACAGGCCATTTTCCAGGACTCATTTTTTTCACCATTTTATCCCAGAGACAAATATAGTTTGGAGAAAGATATCCCTTTCAACATTCTTTTGCTCAATGACAATGTACTAGGTCATCCCTAATTCACGGATGACTTTCATCCCAACATCAAAGTAGTGCATCAGACACCAACTATGACAACACTCATCCTATCTTTGGATCAAGAAGTTATACTGCTGTGCCAGGGATTTAGCTCAGTGCTTCTGGTGCCTGCCCTGCAGGCAAGGGCCCGATTTGATCCCCAGTAACCACATACAATGCTAGGCATGGAGACTCACACCCATCAGTACCACATACCACAGTGCCAGGCGTGGTGGCTCATGCCTGTAATACCAGCACTCAGGAGGCAGAGGCAGAAGGATTGCTGAGTTCTAGGTTGAGCTGAGGGCCAGCCTAAACTACAAAGTGAGACTCCCGTCTCAAAAAAAAAAAAGTTATATTGCAACCTTCAAGAAATATTATTTGCATTATACTTTTGGCCAGGCAGTGAAGGCAACTGATGAAATAGGAACAACCTTGCAACAATTTTGTAAGGACTACAACATGTAGTCCACTTACATCAACTTTGCTTGGTGTGAGGTTTCAGCTACTACCATGAGCAGGTTTTGGAAGAACTTTGCCCACAGGTGGTTTACAGTATGAACCAATACAGTTTGTGAATGTCTCCCAGAACAGAACTTATTCCTACTTCAGGAACTTATAAGAGGCAATAAGGAAAAAGATCTTTTGCAATTGGAAAGTGTATCAAGAAAGGGAGGGAGGGGAAGTAAAAAAAAAAAAATTAAAGTGTTATGTACACATACCAACTCAGGAGGAATATAATCTTTATGAACTGCAAGTATGTACTAATAGAAAACTAAAATTGAAAAAAGTAATTTTCAGAATTTGTTCATAGGAAAGATAAGCCAACTTCTTAACAAATAAACAGTAATGCAAAACAGAAGGAAAACTGCTATAGATTTTAATTGTTTTTCTTGTTTACAGTGCTGGGGGTGGCAAAGCTCAAATTCTAAGTCATGATTCTCTAGCCTCAGACTCCCACATGCTGGGATTAGAGAAATATGCCACCATATCTACATCAGGTGATTTTGTTTACACAAAAATGATCAGTATGCAATAATTAATTGTGAGTATACTTACGATTCAGGTTAATTTTATACAATATTCTTCTGTAGAATGGTTTACTGTATGTGCTACCAAAGCAAGCACCCTTCTACAATCAGGTATCATATCATACAATATAGTACTCGTGTGTGTGTGTGTGTGTGTGTGTGTGTGTGTGTGTGTGTCTGTGTGCGTCTGTGTGTGTATTTGTGTTTATATTTGCTGTGAAGTTAAAAAATAGAACAAAGTTATTATCTATCTTCTTAGCTATTTTGAAATGAAAAAAACAAAAAAGAAAAGTCTACTTGGTGTGATGTTATGCACCTATGAGCCCAGGAATCAGGAGGCTGAGGCAGGAGGATTGCTCTGAATTTGAGGCCAGCTTGAATTACAAAGCGAGACCCTGTGCCAAAAAGAAAAGTCTGGGCTAGGCATTTAGCTCAGTGGTTCCAGGGTCTGATTCCCAGGAACCACATACAACAATGCCAATGGTGACTCATACCCATCAGCAATCAGTACCACATACCACAATGCTGGGCAGGTGGCTCACACCTGTAATCCCAGCACTCAGGAGGGAGAGGAAGGAGGATTGGTGAGTTTAAGGCTGAGTTTGGATCAGTCTAAACTACAAAGTAAGACCTTGTCTCAAAAAAAAAAGAAAAGTGTGATTCATTGAGAAGTCCAACTTTACATTTGTAATTTAATTGTTTCATAATATCTAAAAGCAAAATAATCTATGACCAACAATGACCAAATTTAACCCAAAAGATATAGTACGTATAGTATTATTTCTTTTGTTATTTGCAAAAAGAATTAAGATCACTCTCAAGCCTGCATTGTTGTACATGGCTATAGTTCCTTCCAGCTATTAGATAGCTGAAGCAGGTGGAAAACTAAGTCCACAAGTTCTAGACTAAGCTGGGCAATAGAGCAAGATACTGTCTCAAAAACACAAGAACAAAAATATTACAGTGCTCACTCTAGATAGAGGGCCGGCCTATGACTCTAGGTAGAGAATATGGAAGGATGAAGTGGATGAAAAGACAGATGGGTTTATATAATGAAATTGAAGCCACAACTCAGTAGGTGAAGGCAGAATTTCTAAACCTAGAGAATTGTTCTGTTGCCCTTTAATTTAATTCACTCTGATGAATCATGCAGATGTTTGACATCTGCATGACCCCCTAAATTCCCATGAACTTATAGTTGTGGTTTTTTAGAAGGTGATTGTACCACATAAGGGCTACAGTTTGACATGTTAAAAGGTGGGATGTGTTCAGAAGAGGTGAATCAGTGAGGCCACGACCCAGTAGGGAGCACACCCTTCTCCTCTCTTTGCTTCCAATCACCACAGCACGAGCAGCTGTCCTCCATGCCAGGCCCTTTCCATCATGCTGCCAACCCTGCAAGAACTGAAGCTTTTAAACATGGGCCTAAAGAAACCTCTCCTCCTTTAAACTGTTTATTATAGACAATCCTCTCCTTTCTTTTTTTTTTTTTTTTTTGAGCCAGGGTGTTGCTTTGTAGTTCAGGCTGGTCTTGAACCCAGCCTTGAACTCAGCGATCCTCTTGCCTCTGCCTCCTGAGTGCTGGGATTATAGGCAGGAGCCACCATGCCTAGCATTGTGGTGTGTGATAGTGACTGCTGGTAGACATGAGTCTCCATGCCTAACACTGTTGTATATGGTTACTAGGAATCGAACCCAAGCTCTTGTGCTTGCAAGGCAGGCGCGAGAACGACTGATCTAAATCCCTGGCCCAATCCTCTCCTTTCTAATGTAGGTTTCTACTTGGTTTAGATGGAGAATTGTTGTGTGGTCTTTAAAACTATCTTTTCCCTCTCTATCTTGATTTCCCTTCTCCTCACTGCCATTTGCCTATTCCACTATTAAAAGCCCTTAGCCATCTAGAATTCCTAGATTAAAAAATAATTCAGAGTTTTCAAAAATAGCTGAAACCTTTTTATAATGAGCTGTTACTGGTTCTGGTACCTGCCCTGCAAGCACAACGTCCTCAATTTCTGACACCAAAAATATAAATAACTAAATAATAAATAATAAATAAATAAAATGAGGAGGGGGATTTAGCTCAGTGGTTCCGGCAGCGCCTGTCTTGCAAGCACAAGGGCCCGGGTTCGATCCCCAGTAACCACATACCATACTGGGCATGGAGACTCACGCCCAGCAGCAATCAGTACCACATACCACAATGCCAGGCATGGTGGCTCATTCCTGTAATCCCAGCACTCGCGAGGCAGAGGAAGGAGGATTGCTCTGATGTGAATTTGAGGCTGAGCTCAGGGCCAGCCTGAACTACAAAGCGAGACACTACCTCAAAAAACAAACAAATAAATAAATAAATAAAATGCGCCGTTATTATCTTGGCTAGATCTTTTCATGTAGACTTAAAGAATACTCTAAATAAAAATAATGAGATTATAATAAAAAAGAAAAGAAACAAAGCTTATGTATATAGGGGGAGGGGGTGGTAGGGTGGGTAGGGGTGTAGGAAAAAATGAGAATTAAGTTGTGTCATATGCTGGTACAAATTGTCATTGTTGAGTATAATCATGATGTTTATATGTAATGTACCAATAAATTTCATTTAAAAACAAAGAATACTCTAAATAGATTTCACATTTTTCTACATGATTACCAATTATGGCAAAATGCTGAAAATTTAACTGTGTACAGTACAGGAAATACTATAAAATTCTGTACAGAATACTATACTCTGCCATAAAGAAGGATAAGTTTCAGACATTTATAGCTAAATGTATGGATCCTGGGACTATACTCTGAAGTGAAATAAATCAGATATACATGTTTAAATACTAAATTGTTTCTCTGATGTAAGAAACCAAAAGTGGAAATAAGGATTAAAATATATAACACATATTGAGAAATGGGAAGAAAATGTTCAAATAGGAATGGGAAGAAGGGGGTGGGAGGAAGAAAGGAACAAGAAAAAAACCTGAAAACAGAAGGAAAAAATGGAAAGAGAGCTTTTGAACATAGGGAGGGGAGGGGCTGGAGAGAAGGTGGGGAACGGGAAAATAGAGGTGGGACCTACCATGTAGAGGTATTCCTGCCTCAACTTCTCCATTGCTGGGTTACAGATGTATGCCACCATGCCCAAACATATTCTCTTTAAAAGAGCTTCTACATCACTCATAGGCTCTGGTCACTGACTGCATAAAAACAGAGTGAGACACAAGTAACTACAGATGCCCATACAAAGTATTGAACCCCAGCCCTTGTGCTTGCAAGATAGGCGCCGGAACCACTGAGCTAAATCCTTGACCGTGAATGTGTAGGTTTTAACTCACAGCCAATCAGAGAAGCTTTTCTTTCTGAGACAGAAGTCTTCCAGACAAGAGTTAAGATAGGTAGGCCATGAACAGCTGTTATATATTTTACTTTATTTATATTTTGATTATTTATGTGGAAAAATTGTTCTTTCTTCTGAGTTAGGAAACATCTGAAATATTTTCCTTTTTTTATTTAAGAAAGAATACATGGAGGCTAGAGATTTAGCTCAGTAGTTTTGGTTCCTGCCTTGCAAGTGCAAGCTCAGGAGTTCAATTATCAGTACCAAAAATAAAAAGAATACCTAGCTTGGGGCATGGTGGCACATTTATAATCTCCGTACTTGGGAGGATGAGGCAGGAGGATTGCTGTTAGTTTGAGGTCAGGCTGGGCTACACAGACAGGCCAGCCTAAAGTAGACTGCAAGATCCAGTCTCCAAAAAACAAAAACAAAAACAAAAAAAGAAGCAAATAAATTTAGCTTAAGTATAATTTTTCAATTTAATAGGCAGACAGCAGATCCTCAAACTTTTCTTATAAAATTTACAGTGCTTAGCCTGAAAAGGATAAACCTGATCTTGGATGATGAGCCCAGAATACTTACCTTTCCACCCTTTTCCATGCTTCTGTAACTAGTGATTCAACTAGTGGATCATAGGCTGCAACAGCAAACCTTAATAAAAACAAGAGAAAATAATTCTATATACACACATTTTAAATCATTAAAAACACACGTAAAAAATTTTCCTCTTACATGGGCAATCCTCTTCAGTATTCAAATTTCTTGATATAGTCTAATTAATATATCTATTTTATCTCATGCCAACTTATACTTTTATCTGCTCTTTTTTTTTTTTTTTTTGAGACAGGGTCTTACTTTGTAGTTCAAGCTGGTCCTAAATTTAGCCTCAAACTCAGCAATCTTCCTGCCTCTGCCTCCCCAGTGCTGGGATTACAGGTATGAGCCACCATGCCCCGCACTGTTGTACTGAATGCTGGTGGATGTGTGTCAGCATGCCCGGCACTGTTGTATGTGGTTACTGGGGATCAAACTGGGCCCTTTTGACTACAAGGCAGGCCCTGGAATCACTGAGCTAAATCCCCAGCCCAACATCTGCTCATTTTAATGCCTTCCACTAAACATGTTCAGAAGAAAATTTTCAGAAGAAAATATTCATTGGGTATGGTGGCACACAGCTGCATTCCCAGCACTCAGGAGGCTAAGGTAGGAAAATGGCCAAAAGTTTGAAGACAGCCTGGCTTCCACAGTGAGCTCAAAGCCAACCTACACTGCATAGCGAGATCTTGTCTCCAACAGAAAAAAGAAAATTTAATTATGCATTTTATGCTGAAAAACACATAACATGTATTACTTTATTCTGATTATAAGCATATTTTAGAGTAGAAAGTATACAAAATACAGGAAAATGCTGATAGCCAGCAGTCACCTTAATCATTAAGTATTCCTTTAATGTACCTTAGAAAATAAAGTCTGTAGCCTCAGAAAGACAATCAATCTTGTTTTAATCTAATATCAATCCCCATACGAAGTTAGGCCTAAAGTCTTTTCTATAAACACTGATCTGCCTCCCACCAAATCTCTTCCTAAAAACCCAGAACTCCAACTAGTATAACACTGACATTTACAGCTACTTAAATAATCCTGGGAGGTTGGGTTGCTGAATAGAAAACTACTGTTAATTGCATCAGTGAGATTAAATTTTTTTTTTTTTTTTTTGAGAAAGGGTCTTGCTATGCAGTGTGTGTTGGCCTCCAATTCAATATCCAGGCTGGTCTGGATCTCACTGTGATCCTTCTGCTTCAGCCTCCCCAAGGCTGGGACTACAAGGTGTGAGCCACTACACCTGGCAATATTTTTGTTTGCCTGCTCAATCTTTTATTTTCAGAGAATCCAGTTTACCTGGAAACCTGCCCTTCTTTACAAACAATGTAAAATTCTTAATGCCTCACTTTCTCTTCAGGTTTTCTCTAACAGAAAACGCTTTTTGTTTTGTTTTATATGTAACACTATCAACAAGCCATAAAGTACAATTTGTGAAACATTTACTAAATGTGAGTCTACAAGCAGAGGAGGGGGGCTGAGAATTGAACCCGGAACCTTTACATTGAGCTACATTCCCATTCAGCCATCCATATTTCTTTTTTTTTTTGAGACAGGGTCTCACTTTGTGGTTCAGGCTGGCCCTGAGCTCAGCCTCAAACTCACTTCACAGCAATCCTCCTGCCTCTGCCTCCCAAGTGCTGGGATTACAGGTGTGAGCCACCATGCTCGGCACTATGGTATATGATGCTGATTGCTGCTGGGCATGAGTCTCCACACCCAGTACTATATGTGGTTACCAGGGAATTGAACCCAGGCTCTTGTGCTTGCAAGACAGGCACCGGAACCACTGAGTTAACTCCCCGGCGCTAACCATCTATATTTCTATAAAATTCTACAATTACCCAGTTTTATATATCCAAGTTAATTTCTACTTTCATAACTGGTCATATTCCAAATTTTAAAACTGGAAGGCTACCAGTCTCCAAGACTATCTTTCAAATATCTTTTTTTTTGAGACAGGGTCTCACTATACAGTTCAGGGTGGCCTTGATCTCACTATGTAGCCCAGGTTGGCCTTGAACTTGTGGTGATCCTCCTGCCTTAACCTCCTGAGTGCTGGGACTATAGGCGTATGCCACTATGCCTGGCAAAACTATCTTTTGGGGAAAAAAACCCCACATTTTCAGCCCTGTCTGGTGGTGCAGAACTATTATTTCAGCTGTTCAGTAACTGGGGCAGAAGGATTGCAAACTTAGGACAAGCCTGGGCAACTTAGTGACAGCTTGTCTCAAAATAAAATAAAAAAGAGTTGAGGATATAGCTCAGTATATGTAAAATATTTGCCTAGCATGTGTGGGGTTCCGGATTCAATCCCCACTACTGCAAGAAAAGAAAGAAAAATTTTTTAAAAAAGAAAAGATACATACTTCCATTTTAAAAAGAGAGTTTTAGGAAATTAAGACATAAAATCTACAAATAACTTACCTCTGAACAATGTGTAACACGTTCACCAAGGTATCATCACTCATTGATTCAATTTTATTTGTAGTTAAATTATACAGAGTAGGAACCTGGGGGTGGTCTTTGATACACTCAACATTTCTTATTGAGCTGCTCTTTTGCCTTTTAAGCTGCCAAAGTACATTAAATGCATGTCCCATTTGCTTTTCTGAAAGTGTGCCTTTGTTTTTTTCAATGAGACCAAATATTTCCTCTTCATCTGTACACTTACTCATCTGGATCATTAGCGGCTCACAAGTGAAAGGTCGAAACTGAAACACTTTCCAGAAGAATGGACAAGTAGTTCTCAGACGAAACATATTTAGAACCAATGAGTCTAGTATCCTTAAGTTAAGAAAGCATCTGCAACTAGTAGTCAGGTACAACGCGCTGGCATAAAAATAACTTCATGATTTTGTTTCCCTTACAATGCCTCTATCATTCCAAAATGTAGCTTCTAAAAAAAAAAAAAAATTAGCATGGTCATTTTTACTTTTTAGTAACAAATTAATCCCACAATTCAAAGTAACAAGTATTTCCTAATTAACAGACTTTGCTTTTAATCTATATGATTAATATGAGATAGCAGGACTTGGTTTACAACTAAATATATAGGAAAAATAGGCTTCCTTCTGGACTTCATTTAAAAAATATTTAGGTTTTTTGAGACAGGGTCTCGCTTTTTGTGGTTCAGGCTGGCCCTGAGCTCAGCCTCTAACTCACATCACAGCAATCATCCTGCCTCTGCCTCCCGAGTGCTGGGATTACAGGCGTGAGCCACCACGCCTGGCACTGTAGTATGTGGTATGTGGTACTGGTTGCTGCTGGGCGTGAGTCTCTACGCCCAGTATGGTATGTGGTCACCGGGGATTGAACCCAGGTCCTTGCGCTTGCAAGACAGGCGCCGGAATCACTGAGCTAACTCCCCGGCCCTTAAAAAATATTTAAGTCTAACTTGACTTAAAGTTTCCAAATTTGACCTTAACAAAAGGAAAAAAAATTCTAAACTTAGAAAGCTCTTCCTCATCCACCCAATTTGTGGTATTGGGGATGAATCCAGAGCCTTGTACACACTATGTAAGTGTTGTTTGAAACAAATATATCACTTTTAAAGTTTCTAAAGAGTAGCCATTAGTTCAAATACTTCTAAAATTTTGCCAAGGGGTTCAGACAAAGTCTCATCATGGAGCCCAGGGAGGCCTTGAACAAAAAGTTATCCTCCTTCCTCAGCTTTCTGTGTGATAAGCATGTCTCACTCTGCCTAGTTTTAAAAAATATTTTTTTAGAAGGATGGTCTCGAGTATATTCACTATTGAGATAATTTCTCATTCCCTTCTTCTTGTACCCTAAAGGAACTCAAAACAATTTAATCATTATTGAGCTAATAAAGGAGATGCTTATAGCACTAATCAAGAAATACTTTAAAACTGGGGATTTAGCTCAAGTGGTACCAAGGTGCCCAAGTTTGACCCCTTGTACTACAAAAAACAAAATAAAATATTTTAGAATCAAGCAGCAGTTCATGATATTTATATAAGAACCAAGGATTATGAAAAAAATATTTTAAAAATATATTCTATGACCAGGGATTTAGCTCAGTGGTTCTGGCACTTATCTTGCAAGTACAAGGGCCCAGGGTTCGATCCCCACATACAACAATGCTGGGCATGGAGACTCGTGTCCACTAGCAATCAGTACCACATACCACAGTGTTAGGCGTGGTGACTCAAGCTTGTAATTACAGCACTTGGGAGGCAGAGGCAGGGGGATTGCTGTGAGTTCAAGGCTGAACTCAGGGCTAGCCTGAACTACAAGAGCAAGGCTCTGCCTAAAAAAAAAAATATATATATATATATATATATATACACATATACGTATATATATATATATATATATATATATATATATATATATGTGTGTGTGTGTGTGTGTGTAGTGTATATATATATATATGTATATATATATGTGTATATATATGTGTGTGTGTGTGTCTGTCTGTCTGTCTGTCTGTCTTAGTGATTCTGCACCTGCCTTGCAAGCCCAAGGTCTGGAGTTCCATCTCCAGTAACCACATACAACAATGCAGGGCATGGAGACTCACACCTATCAGCAATCAGTACCACATACCACAGTGCAGGGTGTGGTGGCTCATACCTGTAATTCCAGCACTTGGGAGGCAGAGGCAGGAGGATTTCTGAGTTCAAGCTGCTTAGTTGAACCATGCTTGCCTGGCAAGTGCAAGGTCCTGAGTTTGATTCCAGGTCTGGGGAGTGTAGTAGAGGACATCTCCAGCCTATTTATATTTTTCAGTCAGGAGCTCACTGTGTAACCCAGGCTAGCCTTGAATTCATTGTGATCTTCCCGCTTCAGCCTCCCAATTGCTGAGATAACAGGCTTCTGTCACCATGATTAGCAAAGAATTTCTATTTTAGAAGCCAGGGATTTAGGTCAGTAAAGCACAAGGTCCTGATTTTGATCCCTGGTACCAAAATAATTTTTTTCTATTTTTTTAATAGCAAAACATTTATTGGTACATTTTAGGCATACATAATGATAATGACACATCAGAGGGTATTTGCACCTGAGCATGATACATGCCCCCTCTTTTTTTCCCTTCTTTCCCCTTCAAACCCTCTCTCCTATGTACAAAAGCTGTTCCCACTTTTTTTATTTTCACTTTTTTCTTGTCCCTTCCTTTCTCCCCTCCTTCTCCCTTGTTCCCCTTCCTATTTGAACTTATTTTTCCCATTTCACAATATCTATTATATATTTTATACTTTACTTCCATTTTCAGCTTCTTATACCGGCGAAACAATTTGTTTAAATACACGTGTGTCCGATTTATTTCACTTTAACAAGATCCATTCGTTTAGTTCTAAGTGTCTGAAGTTCATCCTTCTTTATGGCAAAGTAGTACTCTATTATATACAAAAATCACATCTGTTTTATCCATTCATTGGTTGATGGGCACTTGGGCTGTTCTAAAATCACATTATCTGATTAAATTCTCTCAAACTTCCAGGTACATAGTATTCTCATTTTACATATTAGGAAACCTTAATAAGTTTGAGAACAAAACGTCTAAGCACTCTATTAAAAAATATTTCTCTCCATTTAATCCTTGTGATATCATTAAAGATATACCTCAAACCTGTCTCAGTGGCTGTACAAAGCTAAGTGTTCGCGAGAAAAAAAAAAAAAAATGTGACTGTAGGATCTGTTTTGTGGTGATCAGTACAATATCCTGTCCCAGGGTGACCTGAAACACAGTCTACATAAAAAACCCTGCACAAAAGCAAAGTAACCATTTTCATGACAGTTAACCCTCCACGAGTCAAGAGAAGTCGCCAAAACAGAGCTGTCCCCACCCTACTCAAGCTGCGCGACCTTGGGTCAGTCACTTAACCAGAGGAAGGTCCTTCGGACCGCGAGATTCAGAGCAGAGATATGAACAGGCCTGGTGCAGGAAGAAACACACAGCGGGCGCGGCTTGTCCATCCTGAACCCGAAACAGATGAATGTGGCCTCTGTGCTCTGCTCTACCCCAGCCCGCTGCGCGTCAGAGAACCCAAAACTCAAACGGTGGGTGCCTCCATTTCTCAACCCAGCCGCAAACATGCCGAGAGGGAAAAGGAAAACCGCCGCCTCTACCCGGCCATGACTTACTGTTCGTTCCTCAGCATCCGCCAACTTCTCCGCAGGATCCCGGAGTAGGTGGGTTTCGAAGGCTCCCAAGTGAGGGTTATTCCTGGTGCCCCGTGAGGGACGAAACAGGCATGGTTCTCTTGCTCACCCCTCACGGGACACAGCGTTTGGCCTCTCTTCGAGCGACACCACCCTCTCTCAGTCCAGGGCAGCGTGTAGGGCGAAGGCACGCACTACACATCCCAGGAAGCATCGCGCGGCGTCGGGGCGGGATCACGTCTCTTACGCACCCCGGGGAATTCTGGGCTACGGAGTCTTTTAGTGGGAGGTGGGGACTGGGCATTTTAAATTAATGTGAGAGCGATCTGGCTGCGATATCTGTTATTCTGCTGATCTCCAGCTGTTCTGGCTGGCTGGGCAGGTGTCCCCTCGCCACTCCATGTGCGTCCCTCCTGAAGCCATTCTTCCATTACATATTTTGTTTCAAGTTTTGGTTAATACAGACATACTGTATTGAGGTGGAGCCTCATGAATGTGTGTTGGTGGCATTATTTTTTTCTTATTATTGTCTGTATGTTTTGTTGTGTTTTTGTTTCTTTGCTTTGAGGTACTGGGGTTAAACCTAGGGCCTTATGCATGCGAGGCAACTGCCTTTCCATTTAGCTACCCACTTCAGCCCATTAAATGTGATGGCATGTAACAAAGACAGTAACCAACAGATACACATGCATTCCTTTTGTCTCCATATGATATCCTGCACTACCACATGCCTTGGCCAGCATATGTGGCCCCTCTACTTTGGACTTTCAAACAAGTCAAATGAGCCAAAATAAACTTTTTGTTGAGACTTACCAGTGTATGGTATTATGTTGTTAGCAAATCTAAGCAACTTCATAAGCATTGTCCATAATTTGCAAGGCCTTACAAACCTATGGATCCAGCCAGATGTCATAGCATATACCTATAATCCCAGCACTGTAAAAGGCTGAGGCAAGCAAATTACAAGTTGGAGCCCAGCTTGGGCAACTCAGTGACTCAGTGAGAATTTGTATGAAAATAAAGAATAGGGCTGGGGATTTAGCTCAGTGGATCCAGCGCCTGTCTTGCAAGTGCAACGACCCGGGTTCAATTCCCGGGTAACCACATACCATAGTGGGTGTGGAGACTCATATCCAGCAGCAATCAGTACCACATACCACAGTGCCAGGCGTAGTGGTCACGCCCGTAATTCCAGCACTCAGGAGGCAGAGGCAGGAGGATTGCTGTGATGTGAGTTGGAGGCTGAGCTCAGGGCCAGCCTGAACTACACAGTGAGACCCTTTCTCCAAAAAAAAGAAAAGAAAGAATAAAAGAGGAGTGGAGGCCCTAGTTTTAGTCTTCACCCCTCAAAAAAAAATCACCAAAAGCCTAAAATTTTTTTCATGTTGATCCAGTAGATAAAAGTAAAAAGAAAGTGGGCACCATACACTTTATAAACATTTTCGCCTCAGTGTAATTCACAGCATTTCCATTCATTTTCTGCTTACCAGATACAAAGAGATAGTTAAAACATTTTTAATCAGAGACATTTCCCAATGACACGTCTCACTGTAAGTGACAGTACAGATTTCTGGCTGCCACCATTACGCTAATCAAACAATTTTCTGGCATTTTATTTATTGTGGTGATAGATATCAATCCCAGGGCCTTGAACTCTGCTAGTGAGCTACGGAGCCCGAGCCTGGGCTCAGATTCTTTTTTTTTTTAGGTTTTTGGAGACAGGGTCTCGCTTTTGTAGTTCAGGCTGGCCCTGAGCTCAGCCTCCAACTCACATCACAGCAATCCTCCTGCCTCTGCCTCCCGAGTGCTGGGATTACAGGCGTGAGCCACCACGCCCGGCACTGGGGTATGTGATACTGGTTGCTGTATTGTTATGTGGTTACCGGGGAATTGAACCCGGGTCCTTGCGCTTGCAAGACAGGCGCCGGAACCACTGAGCTAACTCCCCGGCCCTGGGCTCAGATTCTTAAGAGGTGGGTTGTTTTTTTGTTTTGCTTTGTTTTGTTTTTGTGCTACTGAAGACTGAACTCAGGCCCTGTACTTGCAAGGTAGGCACAGTACCACCTGAGCTAAATCCCCAGCCCAAGTCATTCTTAGAGAAATAAATCTGAAAAAGAAGACAATGAAAAAGTTAAATTAGACAAAAGACTTTCATAATATTCATTTATTCTTTCTTCTTCTGTATCAGTTATCAATTATTATTTAATAAATCATCCAAAATGTAATGGCCTCAAGCATTTGTTCTTCTGTAGTTTCATGAATCAGAAATTAAGAATTAGTTTAGTTGAATGGTCCTTCCTCTGTTGTTTTATTTTTTCCTGTCAACTCTATTGTGTTTTTTAATTTTTTATTAGTACATGTTTGCAGTATATAATGTTTACATTCCCGGTATGGAGTTGGTACATGTACATAACACATCTTAATTCCTTTTTTTTTTTTTTCTGAGACAGGGTCTTGCTTTGTAGTTCAGACTGGCCCTGAACTCACTATGTATCGCAGACCAGCTTGCCTTCTAGTTTTAGGTTTTTGAGGAATTTTTATGCTGATTTCCACAGTGATTGTACTAATTTACACTCCCATCAACAGCACTGATGGGTTGCATTTCCCCCCAGCCCCACCAGCATGTGATCATTTGATGTCCTAATGATGGCTGTTGTCTGTTTCTAATTTGTCTGTAGTCACGTCTACAGGTACTGCAGCCTGAACTGTGGCTGGAAGATCTGCTTCCAAGCTAATGTGCTCACGTGGCTGTTGGCCAGACTCTCTGGCTTTTTCTAGATTCTGCTGGAGTGTCCTCATGTAATGTCAGCTTACTTCCTCTCACGTAGTGACCTGGAGACATTAACCAAAAGAAAGTGTCCTTCGTGATCTAATCCTCTGAAATAATACAGTCACATCTTCCATGTTGTGCTCATTAGAAGTAGGTCACAGCAAAGCATTTGTGGGAGGGGATACAGCTCGACAGTAGAGACTTTTCTTAGCATTTTTAAGACCCTCGTTTCAATACCCAGCCTTGAAAAAAAAAATGAATTTATGGGCACAATTTCCAGTCAACACACTCACACTGTCTTTAAGCTTTTGCCTGCGAAGCAATATATTCTTCTTTTATCTAACCTGATTGAAGTTGGGTTTTGGTTATTTGGAATGAGAGCTCTTACTAGTACTGCCATCAAAAAGTATGCACAAGAGGAGTTTATATATATTTGGTGGGATACCAGGGATCAAACTCGGGATCTTGTGCTTGTGAGGCAGTTGCCCAAATCACTGAGATAAATCCCTTGCAGAAAAGTATAAATTAGTAATCACTTTGGAAAACTCTTGGGCAGCATCTATCAAAGCAGAACTTAGCCATATCCTAAACTCTAGAAATTCCCTTCCTGTTGAATATATACCTATATTATGCATCTCCAATGTATGTGGAAAATATATGTGCTCCAACATAGTAGGTAAAGAAAGTTAATGGAAGCTTTATTCATAACTAAAACCTGAAGAGTTGGATGTGGTGTGGTGGAAGCCTGTAATCCCAGCAACTTGGGAGGTTGAAGAAGGAGGATTACAAATTCAAGGCCAAAGTGAGAGTTAACCGATTGTGTCAGTTTAAGAAAGAAATGCCTAATTGAATTGGCTCAGCATAATTCTGGGTGCAGAAGTCCCACCCTGAGAGGATATACATCAGAACTGACACCAGAATGATATAAAAGTGAAAGAAAGAAGAAAACATTGCTTCTATTTCTTCAGAGGAGTGCCAATCTTTGCCTTCAACATGAATGTTGTCTCCTGGATTCCAGGACAGACTCTGTGGACTGCCATGGGACACTACACTGAGCCCCAGGCCTTTGACAGCACCCTTGAGTTTCCAGTGTGCAGGCAGACCTTGGCACTCTTCCACATCTCACTCCGTAGGCAGCCACTGTAAGCCTCAGTCTGGTTCTCTAGTAAGCACTAACAGAGATTTTGGTACCAGCCGTGGCTCTAAAGAAAAAGAACTGTAAAGATGAAATTCTTTAATAGCTTGCATCAGTCAGAGTTTACTAGAGGAACATATATGATACAAGATGTACAAATATAGAAGAATTTACAAGATTGGTTCACAATGGCCACTCACAGAGTAGGAAGTAGAAAAGTGCAGAAGGCCTGTCTGCACGCTGGAGACCCAAGTATTCGGTTGAAGCTCTGCATCTCACTGCAGAGCCTGTGCTGGAGGCTGAAGGATCTGTACTGGATGCTGAAGAGTCTCATTGGAAGTGAGGAAGTGACATCCAAGGTGAAAACTAGTGCTTGTCCAAAAAAGAAAATCCATCCTTTTTTATATCTCCTTTATGCCATCCAGGTGACAAGCCACTCTAGGGTATGAAACTGCTGAGCCAATTTAATCCAGCGTCTCTTAAATTGACACAGTCAGTCATCACACATACTAAGCACCGGGAGATGTGTTTATCTGCTTGAGCAAGGACACCACATCTGGTACAGCTTAGGCAACTTTGGAAGATCTTATCTCAAAAGGGGATGCTGGTGATGTAGCTCAGGGGCAAGCACTTACTTAGCATGCATAGCCTTCAGGTTAAATCCCCAGCACTATAAAAATAAACAACAAATGCCTGAAAACTAGAGTACTTCCACATAACTCCATTAAAATAAGGTTCAAACCTGGGCAAAACTCACATTTGTAGGCAGGAGGGTTGAAAGCTGTAAGTCACCCTGGACAATTTAGAATAGCATGCCTCAAAACAGAATATAAAAGGGCTGAGTGTGTAGCTCAGTGGAAGAGTACTCCTTTGTTTAATTCACAGTACTGCAAAATAAATAAATAAATACATTAATAGACATACCGCTGCTACTCTGAACAGAGATCTTTGGTGCAGGTAGGGCTGGAGTAGTGGAATTAGTAAGAAGGAACATAAATTAGGTCTCTGGCATGTTAATACTGTTGTTCTATGTCTTAGTCTAGCAGAAGTTACACCTGTACAATCACTTAGTAAAGATGGACTGAACTATACTCATGATTTATAATCATACATTATATTTTAATTTAAAATCTCACCTTTAAAAAGGCATTGAAAATCAAAGAACTAAAACCACATTAGCAAATAAGTATCTGTTAATTGGATTCTGTTAATTTTCCACTGAAATACTTTTTTGCCTTTTTTTTTGTTTGTTTACATGCCTAGCACCCAGCTCCTTGCAATTGATTGGACTTGTGATTTAGTTCTCTCTCACAAACAGAATTACAGCCAAAGTGGCATGTACAACTTCTGGGTTTAGGCCTTGAGACACTGTTTTTTCCCCCTTCTTATCACCAAAAAATCAAAGCAACACACTGTAATCATTCAATGACAAGATCTATGTTGGAATAACATAATGACAACATTTTTTTTTTTGAGACAGCATCTTGCTTTCATAGTTCAGGCTAGCCCTGAGCTCACTTTGAACACCAGGAAGGCCTCGAACTCACAGCAATCCTGCCTTAACCTTCCTATAGTGGTTACCGAGGATCGAACTTGGGGCCTTGCGCTTACAAGGCAGATGCTGGACCAACTGAGCTAAATCCCTGGCCCTTGAATAACAATATTAACAGCGTTGCCTTTTCAACTGTTGAAGAATTCTAATATTTATTATGTAAGAAAAAAGTTCTGTAAAGCCACATTATCATTAGACGTTACACTATTTCCTCTTAATGGAACAGTATCTTTTTTTCACACAGTATATTCATGTCAAATCAATTTGGGAAAGTTCAGAATTTTACAGATGATCTAAATTTCAACATACAGTACTAAATATAATCTCTATCAGAATTAAAAACAAAAGCCTTAATTTCTTTTGTAATTCTCTTTTCTCTAAGAGTACTTTGCATATGGTTTTTGAGACTGTATTGTAGGGGTTACTAAAAGCTGAACTTCCTAGCTCCTTCAAGGACATGGTCCTTCAAAAATACTCTAAAAAGTGTATCAGTACATGTTGATTAAACGAAGCACTTTATTTCAGGAACGACATGGCATTCCTCTTTTTCCCCCTCTCTGGGTACTAGAGATTGAACTCAGAGTCTTCGCATTGATATATACCCTCAGTCTATTTTTTTTTTTTTTTTTTTTTTTTTTTTTTTTTTTTTTTTTTTTTTTTTTTTTTTTTTTTTTTAGGTTTTTTGAGACAGGGTCTTGCTTTGTGGTTCAGGCTGGCCCTCAGCTCAGCCTCCAACTCACATCACAATCCTCCTGCCTCTGCCTCCCGAGTGCTGGGATTACAGGCGTGGGCCACCACGCCCGGCACTGTGGTATGTGGTACTGGTTGCTGCTGGCTATGGGTCTCCACACCCAGTATCGTTATGTGGTTACCGGGGAATCGAACCCGGGTCCTTGCGCTTGCAAGACAGGCGCCGGAACCACTGAGCTAACTCCCCGGCCCCTACCCTCAGTCTATTGATCTCACTAAGTTGCTCAGACTGGGTTCAAACTTGAGAACCCCCTACCTCCTAATGACACGTTATGGCATTCTAAAGGGTACAAAGCGCCCAGGCAACACAAAGCATTAAATTAACTACAATTAGTTTTCCTCAGGAACCTAAATCCTATCTTTTCAAGGAAGGCGTGGTGACACAAACCAAGGAACGCTGGGAGACACGGCCCACGAATTCGTTACGCACTTCCGGCGCGACACTTTCCCTCCACGCCGGGACTGTGCTGTGGGGGGAGGGAGTCGGTTAGTGGGCTTTAGCGCCTTTTCTGACGGCGGTAGATTTGAAGCGCTTTGCAGGAGCAGGCCTGAGAAAGAGGACATTGGGGTAGCGCAGGTAGGTGGCACGAGGCCCATGTTGATTTGGTAGCGTCATTTGCTGCAGTCCCGTTACGAGAGCGGGAAGGGCCAGGGGAGAGGGCGGAGCTGGCGCGTCAGGCTGGGCTGAGTTAATAGCCTTTCACTCAAGATATAAGGACTGCTTGGACCCTGGGGGTATTCCGAGGCCCTAGGAACTGCCTCGGCAGCAGTCGGCGACTTCCAGCCCGGGCCTGGGGCCTAAGAGAGGGCTCTTCCTCCGCCAGCCCCCGCCCTCCTCACTCAGGCGCGCACCTCGCTCCCTGACGCATTTTGCCGCACAAGCTGTAATATGGCGGCAGCGACGGCGGCCTGAACTCCGGGGAGCTAGGCCGGCTTTTGATGCTTCAGAATCGTAAGACTTAGACTGTAACGCGGGATGTTGGGATGGCTAGTGGAGAAGGAAGGCAACTTGATGCCCTGTCAAGCCAGGGTCAGAGAGGGCGGGGTAGAATCTAAATCACAGGAATTGAAATTGAGTTCAATTTTTTCCTACCCTGACCTTTTCCTCATAGAGGACGATGACTTTCGTGCATACTTAAGTGTAATAGGGCATATCGTTAAACATTCTTAGAAAAGTCAAATCCAGAGCCTTACCTTATTTCTTTCGAAGTTTTCCCACGTTTTCGAGGAACTGCGAGCGGCTCAGGCCTGGTAGAACGACAATACTCTAGGAGGAAGGTTTCAGAGTTCTATTATATACCTTAAAGAAAAATGAACTCATTTGGCCTCTCTTAGGTCTCCTAACGCGCAAAGTCTGAAGGATACCGGCGAGGAAAATGCCTCCTCGTTCTGGAGACGTTAAAAAAGCACCATTTTGTGCATTGAAATTTCTTTCCACAAAAGTACATTCCATGCAGCACTAAATTTTTCTAGTAGTAATCAAAAATACGTCTCAGGAACAACTGATGTTTTAGGGACTTGTAGTAGGGCTGAATTAACTTTCAGAAGCTAAAACCAGAAAGGAGAAAAATACAGATGTTTGTGTTACTCCCGTTTTGTTGCTGAAGATGGTCATTAATTGCTACTTTGTAACAGCGATGGAGAATGGGAGTGAACATTTTTAAAGTTTTGAAATCACACCATAAGATCCAGAAAAGACAGATAACTAAAAGACTGCTTCTTTCGTGTTTTTTGTATACTTGAAACTTTACTTGTTTTGCACCCCTTCCCTTTAACTCTCTGGAATGCAATTTTAAATAATTTACACACCTATTTGTCCTAAAAGAGGTCACTGGGCATCAACTGCCAGTTTATGATTCAGGACTATTGATGCCTTGAGGTCCTATAGTATTTTTTCTAGAGACTTGTCATGCTTTTTAAATTGTGGTGTGTAGTTCCCAAGGCCTTGTCAGGGCGCCTGCCCCTTCTGGAAAGAGTGTCCAAGAATGCCCATTTGAAGTTCTGTTTTCTTTTGAGACAGGGTCTCACTTTTGTAGTTCAGGAAGTCCTTGAGCTCACTGTGTAGTCCAGGCAAGCCTCAAACTCCCAGCAATCCTCCTGCCTCTGCTTCCTGAATGCTGGGATTACAGGCATCAGCCATCATGCCTGGGCCATTTGCATTTTTTTTTTATCTCCATTTGTCATTTGTCACTGACTCTGGACTAGGAAAAAAAATGGATTTTTGAGACAGGGTCTCACTTTTAAGTGCAGGCTGGCCTTGGAACCCTTGGTGACCTCCTGCCTCAGCCTCCCAAGTGCTGGAATTACAGGCATATGTCACCATGCCTGTATTTGTGTTTTACAAATATTTAGGGTGTTAAAAATTATTTGTAAAATTGCCTTTCAACAACAACTTAGTTCTCCTGAGTGAAGACCTTTTTTCTTTTCTTTCTTTTATTTTCTGAGACAGGGTCTCACTTTGTAATTCAGACTGGCTCCAAACTCACTATGTATACCATACGCTAGCCTCAGACTTGTGGCTTGTTTTCCTGTGTCTGCTTACTAAGTGCTGGGATTACAGGCGTGAGCCACCATGCCCAGCTGTGTGGTATGTGGTACTAGGGATCAAATTCAGGTACTTGGGCTTGTCAGGCAGATGCTGAAACCACTGAGCTAAATCCCTGGCCTTAGCTTTTTTTGTTTTTCTTCCTCCATTGGAGGTTGAACCCAAATCCTTGAGCATGCTTGCCAAACACTGTATGTACTACTGAATTACATCTTCTACTCTTTAAAATTTGTGTGTGTGTGTGTGTGTGTGTGTGTGAAGTACTAGGGATCGAACTTGGGCCCTTGTGCTTGCCAGGTAGGTGTAGTACCACTTAAGCTAAATTCCTGGGGGAAAAAAATTGGGGTTTTTTGACAGAGTCTTGCTAAATGGCCCAGGTTGGGCTTGAATTTATGATCCTCCTGCTCCAGCCCCCTAGTGTTTTGGAATTACGGGCTTGTGGTATTGGGCCCAATTTATTTTGAATTTTTTTGGGTTTTTCTGTTTGTTTTGTTCTTTGTTTTTCGAGACGGTCTTACTGTGTAGTCAGGGTGGCCTCTAACACTGATCCTTTCTGAGTGCAGGGCCAGCGCATGCCACTATGCTTGGTTTATTTTGAATTATTTGTTTTATTTTAATTTTTTTTGAAACCAAGTTCTCATTGTGTAATTCAGGTTGGCCTTCAATACACTAAGTAGCCCAGACTGGCATTGAACTTGTGGTGATCTTACTGCTTCAGCCTCCTGAGCGCTAGGTTCCTAGCAGGTATGTGTCATCACACAGTTTATTTTTAATTCTTAAAGGCCTTTATTTTTGTTTGTGATCTGGCAGTATAAGTCGTCTGTACATGTTTTGATATTCTAAATTAGATTTTATGTCAGGCAGAATCTATTCATCATGCAAAAGAAAATCAGCCATTCATAATACTGTAGAAGGATGAAATAATTCCATTATAACCCTATGTGCAGTCCTTTTTTTCTCATGGTACTGAAGATTGAACTAAGTACCTCACTCTTAGCAGTCAGGCACTAGGCTGCAGAGTTATATTCCTAACCCCTATCTGCATTTTTGGGGGAGTACCAAGGACTGAACTCAGGATCTTGCTGTTTCGACTCAGATGACAGAACCATTGAGCTAAACCCTGGCCCTTATATGCGCTTCTTAAATTGTTGCCCATTTGTGGAAATACGTATTGATTTTTTCCTTGTTTCTTGGGTATTTCAACCAAATTATAACATTGTCTCTTAGCATACTAATGTGTTGAAATGTCTTGACATTTGCAATAGGAATGGCAAATAATTAACTGTAATGAAGAACTCATTGCAGATCTTTCTACATTCTAGCATTGTATGCACTGAAAAATTTTAATGTTAGCTCTAAGCTTCAATTTTCATTTTGCTTAAGAGTTGATGATCTCCTAGTTTTAGGTAAATGTGGTTGTCATATTCTATATATCTATTCCTTTAGGGCAAAACTTGGATCTTGAAATTATAGGCAATATTATAAATATTCAAAGAAATTTTTGGTGGAAGAGTTACTAGATTGAGTAACATGGGGTTAGAATGGTGTTAGTGTATCTTTAAAGGGTGTGGGATAATTGCAGGTACAACATTAAGATAAGAATTTTCCATTTGTGTTATTTTTTAAATTTTGAGACAGGATCTCAAGAAGTTGCCCAGGCTGGCCTCAAATGTGTGATCCTCTGCTTCAGCCTCCCAAGTGGTTAGTATTACAGATGTGCATCAACATATCCAGCTATATTACATTTTTATGTCCCTGAGATTGCATGTGCAATAAGTGTACAAGATTTTTATCTAATATTGAATTTAACAAGTTATTTTCTCTTAAGTTTTCTAGATTTAAGGATTTCAGAAATGCATGTACACTATTTAATCAAGTTGTAGCAGCCTATTGGTTTGTGTCTGTTAGAAACAATAAAGGAAATCACTATGGAAGAGTACAGTTGTCCTTCTTGACCTCTCAAAATATTAGCTTGTTTTACTGATTTTATTAGTAGTCTGGCATTCATAAGTGTACTCTGTTTTTGAAACAGCCCATTCTCATGTCTCTTTTGATCTGCGCGAACTACATCAGGAATCTTATCACAGATTTATATAATTGTTAGACTGCTTTCCTTGAAAGTAATCTTTAAAATATGCTGTTCTCTTAATTAGCTCATAGGGTTACATGAGAGGTGGTAATTTTGCATAAAAATCCTCACCTGTAGCCAGACGTGATGGCACATACTTGTAATTCTAGTGATTTACTAGCTTGAGGCAGGAAGATCCCAAGTTTGACGCCAGCCTCAGCAATTTAGCAAGACCCTATCTCAAATTTTTAAAATGGTTTAGAAGTGTAGTTCACTGTTAGAATGCCCCTGCGTTCTAGAGAGAGACCCCTGCTTTCACAGAATGCATCTTGTTAGGAAAATCTAGGGAATACGCTTGGTTTCAGTAGGGTGATTTCTGGCAGGTTCTGAGAGAATTTACAAACTAAAGATAAATGTTAGCATGAGAGGCATTATATGTAAGGGGAAGGGTAGTGGAAGAGACT
>PVIR01019847.1:0-31425 GCA_004026965.1 Petromus typicus
TCTCTGGTATGAGAAAATGAAGATGTAAATGAATCCTAGCATTGTATGTTATATATTGTGAAATAGAAAATGCTCAATGTAAAATAAGGTGAAAGGGGACAATGTTGAGATTGTAACAAAAAAGTAAGGAAACAAATTTTATGTATATGGGGGGGTGGTAGGGTGGGTAGGGCTATGGGAAAAAATGAGAATTAAGTTGGGTTTTATACTGGTACAAATCCCCATTATGGAGTGCAATCATGTGTATATTTAATATACCAATAAAGATTAAAAAAAAAAAAGAATAGTGCTATGTACATCCTCTCTGCAGTTCCTCCTGTCCCTCATGTCACAGAGAAGAAAGGAAAGCAGAGTTCGTTTGTAAAGCTCACCAGTCAAGCTCTTATGAGAACAATAAAGAACAAAACCTGTCCAAGAGCCACACGAAACTGATGGTCCGCATGTACACTGGATGTGCATTGCCTACCTATTTATTGTTCGAAGGCGCATTTTGTTTTACTATTACGTAACTGTTTTGAATTTGGACATTTCGCTAAAGCCCTATGTGAAAGGCACTTTAAAAATGTGGGGGGGGGGAATCTCCCTAAAGTGTAAACAAATAAAAACATTATAAAGTGAAAGCGTCTGCAACACGCCTATTTATTTTCCCACTAACACAGAGAAGTCTTTAGCCTCCTGGGTATGTAGGTAATCATGGCTTAGTTAGCCTCTGGCTGGCAAGTCCTCAGGATGGAAAATGGTCTCTGTGTTAAATCCTTTGCCGGAAAGGGGAGGGCTGGCCTTAGAGCAAGCCGAGGTTCAGTCTGACGGGAAGACGGGATCCAGTAGTCATGGCTTAGTCATGTGCCTTTTCCAGGAATGACCAGTAAATGAGGGGAAGCCAAAGTCCTACTCTGAGCACGTGAGTTCAATAAAGAATAAGGTACAAGAGCTGAAAAAGAAATCGGGACTGCCCTGCTTGTAAGCTCAGCCTAGTATGAAAAGTGGAGGACTGAAGAGGAAGGAAAGAAAGAAACCTGTTCCATTAAAAAGGTGTTGAAGGGGCTTATTTTCCCTCAGCATGGATGCATATAAATTCCATTAGTGTTAATAGGACTGAAATGTGGTACTCTGGAGCAGAATAGAGTGACTTGTGTATGTGTGGGTAGGTGAAGTCTAGGATAGTCAATTAAAAACCACTAAGGGCAGGTTAGGAGTCTAACAGACTTACAGGTACCGGCCAGGAGGCATTAGTTTTGACTAATGGCATAATGTGTTTTTCTTTTATTAAAGACAAAGATCATTAAAATGGCAAAGGGAAAATAACTTTAAATAAACCCAAACATCGCTCTGAGAATCATGGCTCAAAGTTATTCTCGCACACCAGATGGTAGAACTGACCCCTTTGCGCAAGGTTTATAATTTGCATTCAAATTGGAATATTAAGTTATATAAGGAATTCAAATCCACTGCCCATTTTTTGTAGTCTTTAAATAGAGGAGAAGAGAGGAATGGGAGAGAGAAAGAGAGAGGGGCAGAGGCAGAGATTGATTCTTTTATATAGAAACAAAATGCTAGCTTTCGGCTATTTACAAAAGAGAGCAAAGTAAAACTAGTTTCTTCCTGCAGTGCTAAGGACGGAGTCCAGGGCCTTGTGCGTGCTTGGCCAGTGCTTTTCCACTCACCTGCGATCCCTGCCCTAGTTGTCTGTTTAGTGTGTAATAATGTAAAACTCCTGAGTGGCTGTCTCTTAACGGGGGGCAGAAGTCTGTTTCTAGAAGAATAATTTGAGGTCGGTTTGCCGCAGTCAAATACAGAATTTTAAGTAAACAATGACGTTCTTTCTTTGCGGAGGAAAGTTGGGGTTAACAGTACAGGTTTTCTTTATGAATATTTATTGCCTATTTCTTCTAAGCCATGGATTATTTGAAACAAGATGTATTCTAGTTCTCTAACCCACATCAGCCTATGTATGGTCGAGGCACTCTGTCCTACACATGGAGAGGAGAGTGGGGACAGGCAGTGGATCTGATGGAGATGCCATGTCTCACCTGGTGTGCACCGTGCCAAGTGGCCCACCCTGCTCCACTGTGGGAAAAGCAGAATTGAGCACTGAGAAGTGCTTTAGAGGGGACAGAATACCTAAGAATTTATGCGACCTCTTTTCCTGAACTGTATTCAGGAAGAAGAATGTGAGTGAATTCTCTTGCGGATGAGTTTAATGAGAAGCAGACCCGAGAGGGTCTTGATGTCATGACTTGCGCTAAGCTTTAATCTTCACCCTGTTTGCAATATTATGGCCCTGAAATCATACTTCTTGTGGTAAAGGCATCTATGATGTTGCTGTTCAGTCCTAGTTGCTTTATTTTTAATAATTTGGGAGGGTTATTATTTCAGCTCTAGCATAGCAAGACTTATAAAGATAGGCGGAGAGAAGTTGTGTCTATGGAGTGCACTGAGACCTCCTGCCCTCGCCTGTTAGCGTGTCCTGGCTGCAGGGTAGGAAAGCTAAGGAGGAAAGGGAACAGGCAGCACCTTCTCCTCACCGAGAGTGCATGGGGACACTAACAATCCTGTGAGCACAGAAGGGCTGGGGTCGAGGCTGAGTTGTCTCCATGGTGAGAGGCAGGTGAGCGTCCTGAGGGTAGCCAAGCTCTGCGGGGTACTGGCTGCAGCTACGCTGCTATCTGCACTTTGAGAAGCTGGCAGTGGTCTGCTTGGGTGCGACTGGTTGACACTTGTTGAAATTTGGCTGCTAAAGTCTGATGTTAGAAGGTGCGGGCTTTATGAGGAATTAAAGTCTGTCTTTAAATATGGGATAGTTTTCAGGGGAACACAAAAACAAAAACCTATATGACATTACTGTTTTTTGTGTAAGATTTTCCTCATATAATCATACTCCATACTTTAAAAATTTCTCCATTTTTCAAGCTATACTGTGACATGTAAAGCCCCCTGTAACAAATATCATACAAATGGGTTTATGCTGTCTTTTAATTCTTACTTATCATTAATATAGGGATATAATTAAGGACAAAACCCTACGTACAATTCTTACAGTCTTATGAATTCTTTGTTGTTTTACTCTGTTCGGGCCACTGTGGCAAAATACCACAGGCTACAGACAGGTTTGTTACAGAGCAGAAATTTGTTTCTTGCATTTCCGGAGACTGAGGCATTCTGGGTGTGTGTTGTGGGTCCACAGTGAGGGGAAGGCTCTCCTGGGCCCAAACTTCACCAACCTTCACCAAGTTCCCTGCCAGGGCCACTCTGTGAATCCTGAGGGGATGTGATTCGGCCTACGGGTCCACAGGCGGGAGGAGCTGAAGTGATTCTGAAAGCCGGCAGCTCTTAGGTTCTTTGCAAACACCGGGCACACTGCTCAGGACGTTTCTCGCTTAGTATAAGATCAACTTACTCTGAAATTTAGAGGCGAGGAAGGCAGTGGTGTGGGGCAGAATCGTAGTTCAAAGCCACGTTAGCTTGACTTCTGCTTTTCTGTGTTTTTGGTCACTCACATTCCACCACTGGGCATCAGATGCTTCGGAGCTTCAGCGCATGACGCTGTAGATCTTCCTCGTTCAGACCTCAGCCGGAGAAGACGCCCTCCCCAGCTTGCCAGTGCCCTCTCAGCCATGAAAGCGTGTTGGCTGTGGGATCACATGGGGTTCCGCACAGAACTCAGAGCAGGATGGAGGGCCGTGGACCGTCTTCCCTCCAGGAGGGGCTGGGCATCCGTTGGCAAAGTCCCTGGGGCACCAGCACCCAGCTCCTGTCCTTGGAGCAGTGCCCCTTGGGGCTGTCAGGGTCAGGTTGTCTGCTCCAGGTTCCCCTTTTATCCTTGCCCAGTGCAAGTCCTGGTCTCTTCTTTTCTTCCCCAATAATTCATCAAAATGCAACCTAGAATTTTTCTCCTTTTGGAAGAGCAGAGTGTTGAGTCCATAAATCTTTATCTCTCCTTGCAAAAGAGTTCAAAAATTTTATATTTCATGCAGACCAGGGGCCAGAGAATCACTCCCTTTCCCATGTGCTGTCGTCCTTCCAGTGAAACAAAACTAAAGGAGGTTTATCAGTTTGGTTTCATAGACTGCAGCTTGAATGTTCCTATCTTGGCAGTTGGGTACTATTTCAAAGAGTAACTGAGAAAAAGAAGGAAAAATATAATAAGCACAGATGTGAGTAATACCCAAACAGATGCTGGCTATATGTGCAACTTAGTAGTAATTACAATAAATGTAAGTTATAAAAATCATCTAATTAAAAGACAGCTCTCTGACTAGATAAAAATGAGTTAACAGTATATGTTTATAATATATAACATATATACAGTATACTGCAAATATTCCACCTTCCATTAAAGGAGAAAAGTCTACCATGTAAACATTAAGCTCAAGACGGGTAGAATGGCTGTGCCGAAACTAGGTAAAGCAGATGAAAAAGCATAAAATATTTTTAGAGATAAACAGAATATTTTCATAATTATGAAGAGGTCAATATGTCAGAAATATATAATGACCCTAATGTGGATGTACTCTAAAACATCTAAGTATGTGAAATAAAATACTTGAAAGGAGAAAAGTCACCCCCTGTCCCTCACCGTGGGTGTTTCCATGACTGATGGAAAGAAATCAACACAACTAGTGAAGGTTGATAGAAGACTCGAACAGTACGATCAACCGATTGCACCTAATTAAAGTTCATAAACACTGCATAGAACAACAGCAGAAAACAAATTCTTTTCAAGTGCATGTGGACCATTCACCAACCTGGGTAGCATATTGTCCATGAACCATGTATCAGTAGATTTTAAAGGTGAGGTGTCTTAGAAAACGAGGAGTCCTAGAAAGAGTTTTCTAGGACTCCTGTGGAATTAAGTTAGAAACAGTGACAAAAAGTGTCTCTCAAACAGTTGGAAATTAAACAGGACAGTTCTAAACAAACTATGGATAAAAGAAAAAATGAGAGGAAGTGTCCAAAAATAATCTGAACTGAGTGAAAAACACAAATCCAAAGGTGCGGGATGCAGAAGAGCATCACTTTGGGAGAAAGTTAAGACTTGAAATGCTGTGATCACAAGTCTGAAGATTGAAGTCCAATATTTGCCTTCTAAAACTGGAAGAAGGGCACAGAAATAGCATTCAAAACATGTATAAAAATAATATGCTAAAGACACAGAGAAGTCAATAAAAAGAAACAAACAGTAGAGACAAACTACAGATAGTATGGTCAACTTTATGCCAATATATTCACTATTCAAATGAACTGGGCAGAATCCTTAAAAGATATATAACACTGGCTCAATAAGAAATGGAAAATTCAACTAGTCCTTATGATAAACAAACTGAATTAGAAATTAAAGCCTTCTTCCCAAGGAAAACAGCAGACTCACATAGCATCATATTATATCAATCCACACAGACCCTTTTAGAAAACGGAAGAGCAAACACTTGTCAACTTATTTTTATAAAATCAGAACTACTTCAACACCCAAAGCAAACCAAACATTAAAAATGAATTTAATCATCATATATATAAAGGACCAAAGTTCTAAAGTTGATTAAATGTTCAAAATCCATCATCAGAATAATTCAGTATATTTATAGGCTAAAAATGAAAAGCCATTTGATCACTTAAATAAAAGTAGAAATAGTTTTCAACAAAATCTAGCTTCTATTGATGACTGAGAAACAAAACTGAGGGACAGAATGGAAATTACTAAATCTGATCCAGGTCATCTACAAAAACCTTCAAAATAGTATCATGCAAATTATTGGAAAGGGGAATGCTTTTCTGCTCACATCTGGAACGAGATAGGAATGCTCCTCACCACCATCTGGATCCTACCATCTGCTAGAATTTCCAGCCAGCACAACAAAGCAGGAGAGAGAGACAAAAGTGTAGTATACTTGCTTCGATTTGCAGATAACATGGTTGTGCACATAGAAAATTTTAAGAACTTTAACCAAAACTCCTTCACAGAATCATGCCTGGGTTTCATAAGGTCACAAGATCTGAGGTCATTATTAATAAACCAGTTGTTTTTCTAACTACTTTCAATGCTGAGTTGGGACTGAAGTGTGAAACGCCAGGCCATTTTCAATTACTCTAAAAACACCAGCTATGTAAGGGACTAATTTAACGAAAGATGTTTAAGAACTACATAAAGAAAATTACATCTGTGCTTAGTGACATTAAAGAAGATCTAAGAAGAACGATATATTCATGGGCTGAAAGAATAAATACTGTTAAGATGCCAGTTATCTTATTGTTGATCCATAGACATAACACAATAGGCACCAAAATCCCAATAGCTGGTTCTATAGAAATTGATAAGCTGATTCTATAAATTGACAAGGCAAGATCAAATAACTAAAAAAGATAAAAACTAAAAAAATTGTAATTAAAGAATTTTTTTTAAAGGACAGAATTAGAGAACTTGAGTTTCTAGACAGCTGATAGAGTTACTCATCTCATGATAGTGATATTGGCATTTGGACAGTGCCAGTTGTCATTGGCCTGTGGACCCAGATAGAATTTACAAGGAGACCTACAGTTCCCACAGTGACTCAGTGGAAAGAAATGATAGGTCAACAACAGCGTTGGAACAGCTGGACGTCCATCTAGGGGAAAAGAAAGTGTGAATCAACCACACACCATCCACAAAACTCATGAAAATAAATCATAGACCTCAATAGTTACAAAACCAAAACAGTAATGTTCCTAGAGGAAAACCTAAGAGAAAATCTTAGAAATTTTGGGTTAGGTAGAGAATTGTTCAACACTGAAAGCATGCGGTCTAATAGGAAACATCGATAAATTGGATTTCTTGAATTCAAATCTTCTGATTTCAAAAGACTGCTACACAATTAAAATGCAAGTTGCAGAAGGGAAGAATATACTTGAACTACATGCTCGATAAAGGACTAGGTCCCAGGACATGTAGAGAATCTCACCACTCTATCATGAGGAGAGGGAAAAAATGTGTCCAATGGGTAAAAGCCTTTGGACAGGGTGTCGCTTGTGGCTCGGGGGCTGGTCCATCGTGACACTGGGAAGTGAGCTGTGGGGCAGCTGTGTGATCTTCCAGCAGCAGTCTGGACTCCCTCTGCCTTGGCTGAGGTGTCCGCCCCCGCTGGCCCTCTCCTCTATCAGCCTCTGTGCTTCTGGCCCTTCTCTGTAGAAGGAGATCTTACAAATTCATATTCTTTTTAAAAATCCAACTCCTATCCTGTTGGGTAATAATCTCAGTTGTGAATTAACGAGGTGTTTCCTGAGCCTCCAGCTGTAAAGGCCTAGGCCCAGGTGTGTCTGATAGGAGCTCCCACAGAGAGAACACGGGCAGTCTCCTGCAGCAGGACAAGCTCTGTGTGGCGACCTCTGACCAGCTGTATTCTGGTTCTCCCACAGCCCTATAGGCCTTCTGTGTCAGTGGGCGTTCCAGGAGATTTTGCAGGGCTAATCTCCTACAGTTGAGCTCCCTTCTCCCTACACCTCTGGCCTGGACTACAAATTATCCTCTAATATAAGGTCATGTCTGTAATCCCAGCACTCTGGAAGGCTGAGGCAGGAGGATCACAAGTCTGAGCCCAATCTGGGAAATTTAGTGACTTAATAAGATCCTGCCTCCAAATATAACCAAAAAGGCTGAGAATGTAGCTCAGTGGTAAGGTTCTGAGTTCAATCTCCGATACTCCAAGAACATACAAACAAAACCCAGGTCCTCTAGTTAGGGGCGGCCAGGTGATTAAGTGTGATGTAAGATTTGGGGGAGAAATGTCGGGGCCTGAGGCTCAAAATGCAGCATAGACCATAGTAGCTGGGACATAACCCATAACCCCCGGGCGTTATGGGTTAGAGCTCTGGTCAGGGCGCTTGCTAGGAAACCTTTGGGGAAGGAGCTTTCATGGCTGGCGGTCCACCACACTGCAGGACAGCATAAACCTGCGGGGTATGCGCCGCAGACTTAAACCCGGTGGGAAGGACGCAAAGTGGTAGAAGGGAGGCCTCTCAAGAGAGCAGTGGGTTAAGGACATGGGTGGGGAGCAGGGAGTGTGAAGGTGGACACTGGCTGTCCGCTTCCCAGCCAGGGCTGGGCGCTGCGCTGTTCCTTGGCCCTGGTGTGAGCGCAGCGCTGCGGGGCAGTGAGGTGAGACGCCCAGCCTGCAGCCCCATCCTGCCGCCAGTGGGCGGTGGGGCCGCCTGCCAGGTCTGCGAGCTTTCAGAAAGTGGAAATCCAGATTTTTTTTAAAATGGGAAATCTCCTATTTTTAAAACACAGTGTGGGCCAAACCAAACATGTTTGTGGCTACATTCAGTCCATGGCCCACCATTCTGAGGCCTTTGATTTATAGTCCTCGCAAAACATGACATTTTGGTTCCAATTTGTAGTCTTGAGGCTTCTGAGGTTGTCTTCCTCCTTCCGGCCTGTTATTTCCATGCTCCAACTCATCCTTGGACTGTAACTTTCCTCACTTTTCCTAACCTGCTTCTTCTGCATTTTCACGTCCACGGCTTCCACTGGTGCTTAAAACACACAAGAGGCCTAAAGTGGGCGTCCCTGCTTGACACACGTGCCCACTTCTCACAGGGCCGCGAGCACATGGGTCCATGTGCTGAAGCTCAGTTTGCCAAAAGCCCAGCATCTGAAAGCTGTTTCGGGATCCTTCCTTCAGGAGCGGTCAGCTCTACTTCAGCCCAACTTTACCGCAAAACAAACGAACATATCTAGACAAAGAGGGAAAGCGTCGAACTCACAGCACGAAGAACTGCCAGTGAAGAATGGGTGAGAGCGAGGTAGTGAAAGCGCAGACTGTGCGCTTGAACCCTGCGCATTCGCCATGGGGCTGACAGACAGGCGCTGCAAAGCCCTTCTCACCCCGTTGGCTCGGGCTCACCTCTAGCCTGCCCCAGCCCTCACCCCGACACTAGATTCCTGGCCTTTTTGGGGAACACAGATGAGCCCCGCTTTGATAAGAGTAGTAGGGCAGAAATATCTGAGGCCAGTGTGTCTGCCTTTTCCCTTGGACAGGCTGGGGACAAGCTTGTCCCCCCAGCTTCCTCTCCCACAACTTATTCTGGCGAGGTGACTCCGCAGCAAAGTGACTCTTTTTCTGGTCCTGGGGGTGAACTCAGGGCCTTGGCCCTGAGCTACCACCCTGGCCTCTGTTTAATTTGGAGGCAGGGTCCTTGCTGACTTGCTAAACTGAACCAGCAGTCTTTCTGCTTCAGCCCCCGAGTGTGGAATGATACTTTGCCCACCGGTTAGGCTCCAAGTGAAGCTGACAATGTGAGGGCAGCCAAGCCACAGGGACGGAACAGTGCCTAACAGCAGTCTGGCCAGACGTGGGTCCTGAATGGAGCACACTCCTCCTTGGTGCCCGGTGGGTAACAGAAGCCCATGAATTGGTGGTCTGGAGGGCCTCACGAGGTGGTCACAATGTCGGACCGCCGGGCCTGTACCTACGCCTTCTGCGGGGTCTCCTCCAGGCCACCCCCACCATGGGCACAGGTTTCTGTTCAGTGCCAACTTCTAGGACTTTTCTCACTCACATCTTAGACCAAACACATTAGTGACGAGAGTACAAACGTGTGTGCTCTGTTATCAGTCAGCTCCATAGCTCACTCATTATAGTAAATAAAGAAGACAGCAAATATTCCTGAGATGCTCAGCAGTCTCTGGAAAAGTGACGTACCCTTCACAAAAGAGCACTCCAGTCTCCACAGATGATTGGTGGGGATGTAGGGAGACCCTGCGAGACACACAGGATGGGGCGAACTCAGGAAAATTTGTTTTAGAGCAGATTTCCCCTAAAAACTGAAACTAATTATATGTGGTCTTCCACTTCTGCTAGGCCACATGTCCGTGGCAGCTCTGTTGTAGGGGTGCGTGTGAAATCCTGACCATTATTTAAAATGCTCTCACTCTGTTGGTTCTTTGGTACCAATAGAAAGAGATTTAATTAAGAAAATTTTCAACAGATAAAATGTATAGGACATACACATGACATAAAGCGCACAGCTCAGCATCACTGACAGCCTTGGCAGGTTTCCTCGTGTTCCCATCACGTGAGAGAAATGCCACCCAGTGTCCCCCGAAGCTCCTACTGTCTCCACGGATTTGCTTCTTCCAAGTACGAGTCAGGGTTCGTGAGCTTTTCTCTCTGGCTTCGTTCATGTAGGGTTTGAGTGGAATCCAGGTTGCAGCGTTTATCAGCCCTTCGTTCTCTGGATAGCTTGTTGACCCTCCATTTTAACACACGTCCGATCATGAACTGGTGCGTGTTCACGTGTGGACATTTATCACAGTAACAGACACGAAGCCAGGAAGACGCGCTGTTTCCCAAGGTCACCACGGACCGGGCTTGGCCGCCTGATCAGATTCAAAATGTTTGCTCTTCGTGGTCTTCTGGGATTCAGGGAAGAGCTGACCCAGATCCGAGCCTACACTGGGTCCGGGGCGGACCCGGGACCCAGGAGAACCGGGACCTGGATGTGCTGCCCAGCATGCGGCTGGCAGGGGGCGCTGCCTCCAAGGAGCCCGCTGGGTCCCTGTGACCTAAAGCGGCAGAACTCACTGGGGGTTCTGTTGCTTATTGTTTGTTTTAGTTTTTTGAGACACGGTGTCACTTTGTAGTTCAGGCTAATCTTGAACCCACTATATAGATCGGGCTGGCCTTGAACTCGTGACAATCCTCCTGCCTCAGCCTGCCTAGTGCTAGGATGACAGGCGCGGGCCACCACGGCCAGCAATTCACTGCATTTCTGATGATGCCTCTTAAAGACCCTTGACATGGGGGCTCCAGAACTGCTTCAGCAAAGGGGCCGGGATGGTGGAATAAATACCCTTGAAGCGAGGGGAGATCCTGAGAGGGATTCAGGGTGCCTTGTCATTTACTGCACTGTTTTTAAAGTTAAACCTTCGTTGTATCTTTCAAGTCCACCTTGTAAATTTGGGACATGCACGAGACAATTGTGATTGTCTTTTCCACTTAAAAGGAGAGGAAAGAGGCAGCACGAGGGACCAGGCCACAGAACAGAAGTGCGGCTAGGCAGTGACCGGGAGTGCTTCGGTGAGGACAGAAACCTGCGTTTTCTGGGACTGATTTCCCAGGGCTGCAGCTCTGGTTGGTCTCCGACCTTTGCCCACTTCGTCCTCCCTCCCTCTGCCTGCTCCTGCGCCTGCTCCTGCTCCTGTGCCTGCTCCTGCAAGTAGAATTTTGGCTCCAGAGGCCTCTTCTCTCTTTTTATTGTCCTTATTTCCTCCGGTGCCAGCCTATGTGCCAACAAGATTTTCTTAAAAGTGTGCCCGTCTCCTGTACCTCACATGGGAGTCTGCTGAGATGATTCTACTCAGGCCTCTCAGAGGCTTCACTGTGTAAGCAGTTTTCCGAGCTCTGCTGTAGATATTTCTGAGGTTTTAACCCAGGTTTTATGGTCAGCTGTGCTCAGCTTTTCCATCTTCCTGGGTCTCTGGATGTGATCCTGTTCTGAAGTTCTCCGCTAAGTCCATTGTCATCTGGGGTCCCCAGCAAGTCCTGGCCCCTGTGCCCAGCACTCATTCCCTTGCGTATCTCCTTGTGTTTCCTCACTCAATGTGGGCAAACCTGTGGGCAGCCTCAGCCCCGAGTGGGGTTTGCGCTGATGGGCCGTGCCCTGGTGTGCGTGGACTGGCTTCGCTCCTTACCCAAGGCCAGTGTTTCCACACACGAGTCTCTTGCCACGTCCTACAGCGCTCATGCTGCTGCCTTCTGTGCTTTCGGCCCTAACACAAGGACTCCGACTCCCGTGGACACTCCAATCCTCCCACAAGGCTCCGCCCTGTGTGGTGCCAGTTGTCCAGAGTTCTTGTGCAAATCTACGGCTCAGCCAGCTGGGCGGGAATTCTTGGCACCTCTAATGCTTGTTTATATTTGTCGCTGTCTTTCTCCTCCATTTTACCCTTTCTTGTTGGTGAGTAGTGGTATCATATGGTGGTTGCTAGCACAGTTTCCTCATTACTTCTGGGGTGAGGACATTTTAAAATGCTTCTTGGGCTATTTTAAGTTTCTGGTTTGAAAAAGCCTTTTGCTCACTTTTCTGTTGCAGTTTTTAACCTGTGGAAAATTTTTTCTTCTTTTTGAGACTGGATCTCACTATGTAGTTCAGGCTGGCCTCAAATTTGTAGCAATCTTCCTGCCTCAGCCTACTGAGTGATGATTGCCATGCCTGGCAATTTGTAGGAATTCTTATATATTCTAGATTTATTTCTATATTTTCAAATACTTTTTCCTTTCTTATTGTTTATCTTTCCCTCATTTTAAGTTCTCTTTCAAAGTTAAATAGAAATTCATATATAAAATTTGATATATTCCACTTTATCAATTATTTCTTCTGTCCTAGTTCTTTATATATTTTAAGAAATCCTAACTTAACCCAAGGTCATGAAGATATTTCTTCATATTATCTTCTAAATGCTTTACATTTTTCTTATTTAGGTACAAGCTGATTCCTTTGTGTATTCTGTGATAAAAATCTTCTTTCATTTTTCTGAACATACAGAACGAACATATTCAGAATATACAGAATGAATATTCAGCTGAATTAATTGAAAGCCTGTCTTTTCCTTACTGTTCTGTAGGGCTGATCATTGTCAGTCTTCTTTTTGGTTTAATTTCTGCTGTCAAAGCTTTAGCACACTCTGATTACTACGCTTTGTAAGATATTTTGTTACCTAACAGAGCTAAACTCTACTTTTGTTCTTTGTAAAAGTGTTTTAGCTAATCTGTCATCACAAATGAGTTGAACTTAATCTCTATATATTTTGAAATATGCAAAGTAAAAAGATGTGTGCATGAATATTCATAGCAGCTATATTCACTGGCAAAATATTGGAAATAACCCAAGTGTTCACTAACAAGTGATTAACAATTTATATTATATTCAAACAATGGGATGTTCCTCCATGATAAAAATAGCAAAAATGCCATTACCTAAACATATGGATAAATTTCAAACCTGTTGAACAAGGGAGACCAGGAACTTGCGAATACTTATTGGGTGCTTTATTTATATAAAGTTCTAGAGGAGGCGAAACAAATCTAAAAAGACACAGAACATAGCAATTGTGGTGTCACATAGGGAATTCTTCAAGCCAGCTGATAGCTGACAGGGTGCCCTGGGTTACTCTATCCTTGGAAACTGAACTCATAGGACTGAACTCATGTTTCGGGTAGAGAGGTGTCTATTGTATAAGAGTGTGAATTGTGCTTGCCCTTCAGTGTCTATAGATCAATAACTGACACTTTTTAAATGATGATAATAGCCCAGGGATACTGTGCACACCTGGTAACCCTCGTCCTCTGAGAAGCTGAGGCAGAAGGATCTCAGGTTCAATTCCAGCCCAGCAACTTGGCTGTCTCAAAATAAAAATTACAAAAGAGGTGGGGATGTAGCTCAACACCAAAACCTTGCCTTGGATTTAATCTCTAGTACCACACACACACACACACACACACACACACACACACACACACAGCAGATAACAATAACATTTGTAAGAACCAAAATTTACAAGGGATTATTATACCTTCATATACCACTACATTTATTCACAACAAAAAATGGGTCAATACTATTAGCCTTATGTTGTAGAGAAGAAAATGGAGATACAAAACAGGTAAGCAATTTGCCTCAAGTCCTGCAGGTACAAAGGCCAGAGCTGTATGCTGACTTCCAGCGACACGAGTGGGTAGTCTGTGACCTCTAGGAGCTGACTCATGACAAGGACATGTACTGCAGGAGCAGGTTGACCTGGGGATGTCCGTAGAAGTTACCTCTCATAGGAACCTGCAAACTTGTTAGCATAACCTGTTATGTGGAGTTAACAGTGAGCATTTAAAGTTTGAGAAAAAATTCACCTCCTCCCTGCAAACAAAGCAAAGCAGAAAACAAACCGTCAGCACGGAGGGCAGGTTCTGAGGTGGGAGTGGTTCGGATCTTGGCCCTCTCCTAACCAGCCGCCCCTGTAAAGCCCCTGTAAAGCAGTCGGGGCCTCTGTCTAGAAGGGAAGCTGCAGTCTCACCAAGAGCCACCTCCTACTTTTCTGCTTCTCTGCCCAAAGAGACCCTTTATTTGTTGGTGATTGATGGAAACTTGCGTGGTTTACAGCGAGGCTGCCTTTGAGGGTTCAGGTTAACTCTTTGTGGCCTGCTCTCCTCCCTCCTGGATGGCGAGGTCACAGCCACCTCAGAAGTCTAGGAGACGGCCTGTGAAATCCCGCACAGAAGTTATTCCAGCAGGTCTTTAAGACGCTGAGAGGCCACAAACTCTAACATCCACTGTAACTTCTGAGGCAAACACTGGTTAAATTGGTGGTTTTATAAAATTTATTAACCTGAAAAGTTAATGACACTAAAAGAATTTTTAGCCCGAGTGGAATATTTTTCTGCGATTTAATTAGTATCTACCTGTATATTCCAGAGACTCATTTTTATGGATAATCTTTCTAAATACACATAAAACATCAACATTTGGAATTTGTGCTTGCTTCTCACATCTATTCCTTTATCGATTGGCCCCCTGGAGCTCAGGAACAGATTTATGCCTTCTCTGTTAATAATAATAATAATAATAATAATAATAATAATAAAAACTCATTTCTACCCACTTAAAAAATTCCTCTCCTTTCTCGTGCTGTTTGTCTCCTTCCCTTGCTTTGTTCCCAGGTACCTCTGCTCTGACTGTGGCTTCCTGCCGGCTTGCCAGCTGCTGGGTACTTCTCCTAGGGGACCGGGGTTGGTGCCAGCCCGCTCTACTCATGGCGAGGCAGCTGACGCAGCTGACTTTGATTGTATGAGTTTCCTTTTGGTGCTGTAAATAATGGGTTCCCACAAATTGGGAGACTTAACACAGACCGGTTCCCAGTGTGTAGAAGTCTCAGCCCCTGGTCCGCTCGCTCGGGGCCTGGCGGGAAGCTGCGCACTGCACCAGGGACAGGAAGCTGGACGTTTAGATCCGTGCAGTCACATTTTCCCGCTGCTTGCGCGGGGGATCTCGTGCGATGCTTTCTCCAGCTCCAAAGGCTGCCCATGTTTCTTGGCCTGTGACTCTTGCATCTTCAAAGCCCTTTCTCAGCTGACCTTTGCTGCTATTGTCACCGCTCCCCTCCTAATTCAGAGGTCCCTCTGCTTAAGCGAGATCCAGCCACAGCATCGAAGAACATCTGCTCTGGCACGCGAGGTGACATTCCCGGGCGTGGGCCTGGGGGGGGGGCGCTCTTATCCCTTACCTGCCCTTCAACCTGCAGCTCACTTTTCACAGCCACTGATACCACTTGTGGGCAAAGTGGCGTCAGCTGGGCTAAAGCATTTTTAAGTGCTATTTTTACCTTTTTTGAATCCTTCTCCACGTAGAAACCAAAATAACAACTGCTCTGACGAATCTGCAGACGACACGGGTTCAAACCCCAGAGCTCTGTTAATCCATGCATTCTCTGTGCTCAATGAAGAGAATCTACTCGGTTTTGAAATCTTAGTGCTAACGGCTGGTGCATTTCTGAGGTATTGTGCCCACCAAAGACATAAAGCGAATCTAATCCTCTTTATCCTTCGGGATAAAGGTTCCAAATCCACAAAATTCCAGCTCTCTCTCTGCTAAGATGTGATGGTTCTGAGAGCCACACGGACTGGGAATGGACCGGCTCGTGACCGCAGAGGGCATCCCATGCTGGACGCTAAATCTGCAACCCTGGGAGGCGTGCGAGGGTGCCAAGTGGGCTTTCTGCTGAAAAGAGATGGGCCTGGTCCAGAAGAAGACTTCCTGAGGGCCTGTGTCTCCTGCAGTATGGAACCCAGGCAGGGCCACCACTGAGGGCAGAGGTAGGCGGCCTGCAAGACACAGGTTTTTAATTCTAAGACAATGGGAATTATCGAAGGAACTTAGAGAAGAAGAAGTGGGCAGGGGAGTTGGTGGGACTGATCCGTGGGCTTTGGGCTCAGAGCCACGGGTTGGCTGGCAACTTTGTCCTGAGATGGGACAGAAAAACATCAGGGCTTGGAGGTGTGGTCCGGACCAAGGGAGGACGGGGTGATGGGGCGGCGGCTCAGGTGGTGCAGATTAAAATCGTCTGTGTGGAGATGACCGGTGAGGGGTGTAGAAGAGAGGACAGCAGGAAACAGAAAAGCCTGGCGAGGGAGGTAGAGGCAGCGGGGAAATCCCACCAGACGACGCACTCAAAACTGGTAGCCGGCCGGGGTGTCGCTCCGAGGTAAAGCACGAGGAAGACCTGATTTAGATACACACGCACAGCCCATGCATATGATAAGACTTGCTTATATATAAAACAGCAGTCACTTCTCATTTGGATCACAGGGCTGTGAGGTTCGGATTTTAAAAAGCGTTTGAAAATGTTTTGTAAACTTCGATCCCAGCGGACTCTCAAACTTGCAGTGTGGGTGAAATCATTGGGAGGCTTCTTAAAAGAAGCCGCTGTTATTATTTCAGCGCGCTCAGGTGCCTGTGATGTTCAGGTCCTGATCAATCCTACATACCCTGCTGTGCAGCAAATGCGAGGACATACATACGGCTTCGAAATCAGCGAATTCAGGGTTCCTCCTTTCTGTTCCACCCCCCAGGGATGTTGCAAAATGTCTTTCCTCTCCGGTCCCTGTCAGTCCTGAGTCTGTTCACAGACAGGAGAGAAGGTCAGCTTGGGCAGGGTTTTGCAGGTCGCATAGGAGGTGAGCAGGGACTTGCCTTCTTGAGGGAGTCCCATTAGAGACACTGTAATTTGACCCAGCGGGAATCGAATCACGAGTCAGGGAAGAGGAAAAATTGACCTCATTTTTCAGTCTTTTTCTAAACCCGGAGAAATGTGCGCCTCGACACTCCCTTTTTCAAGCCTAAAAAACATGGAATCAGGAAAACGCATTAACACCCTTGCTCGGACGCGATGCTCCGCGGGGCCGGGACGAGGACATGGGGAGGGCTGAGAACTCGGGCTGGGAAGGCTGCCGGGGAGCCGAGGGGCAAGGGAACCGGGTCCGCGCTGCACCTCCGCGGGGTGCAAAGGTCTGGTCCAGCTGAGCGGCGCCCCCGCCCGTCTTGGCTTCTGCGGCAATGAAGTTACGGGGGGAGGAGCCTCCTATCAGGGAGACTGCTCCGGCAAGGATATTTGTATATGTTATGCTAGTAAAGACCTCCTGCTCCGCCTCGGGTCTGTTGAGCTCCCGGGAGGGAGAGTGGGAGGGGCGAAGGTAAGTGATTATGCTAATGAGGCGGGCTGCAGGACCAGGCGGGGAGAGGCGGGGCTGGGACGAGGAGAGGCGGGGCCGGGCGGGCTGGGGCGGGGCATCCACAGCGCGCTCCTGCAACCCCCTACGGTATTTAAGGCTCGCCCGCAAGGACCCGGAGACGCTCCGGCGGCCTCTCTCTCTCTTGCTCCGGGCCACCTCAGTTTGCTCCCGGGCTGCGCCCTCGCGGCTCTGCATCCAGGTGGGACTCGGGTCGCTCGGGCGGAGATCAGCGGGTAGAGGCGCGCACAGCGGCACAGCAACAGGTCGGAGAGCGGCAGCCGCCCAGTCCCGCCGCCAGGTGGGCGCCCAGGTGCCCCGCGCGATGCGCCTCGGCCTCCGGGGCCCACGCTGAGCCCAGCCCCGCAGCCACTCTTCCGCAGCCGCGGCCCGAACTTGGCGGACGCGCCTCGCTCTCGCAGACCCCGCAGAAGCCGAGGTGCGCGGCGAAGCGGCCGCCGCGATGCTGCCGAAGAAGCCCGCAGCGAAGGGCACGGGGCGCGAGCCGGGCTGCCAAGAGCCCCACGGCCGGCGCTGTGCCCGCGCCGCGCCCCTGTGTGCCGCGCTCGCCACCGTCCTGTCGGTGGTCGCCGTGGCCTCATGCCTCTACCTCGGGGTCAAAACCAACGACCTCCAGGCTAGGATCGCCGCGCTGGAGTCCGCCGGAGGCGCCCCCTCGGCCCGCCTGCCGCCCGACGCCCTGGACCAGCTGACGGCCGAGGTGCAGGAGAGAGTGGAGCGGCTCCTGGCTCAGGTGCGCGCGGGGACGCTCTGCGCGGGTGTCGCCTCGGCAGCACTCCCGGCCTGGCCGTGCGCGCCCGGCATGTGTGTGCAAATGCGCGTCCCTCGGACACCACGAGTCCGTCTGTGTTTCCTCCCCTCCGCCCTTAATGTTGCTGCTGAACGCGAGCCGAGGTGTGGAGGGCCAGGCCGGGCCGGGACGGCAGGGGGCACCTCTGCCCCGTGGCTGGAGAGCATGCCTTGAGCGGACACCTCTGCTCTGAGCCTCTGGTCCTACGCAGATGTTAGAGCTGGAGGTGTTATGAGTGCACAAAAGGCAGACACTCCTGAGCGGGAAGGTATCCTGTGTGCGTCTAAAAACAACGTCTTTTATCTATTAAATCTTTTTATATTGAAAGTTTAAAAAAATCTTTTTAAAAGTAGCTCTATTTTTGGTGCAGTGCCGGGTATTCGCGGGTGCATAGCCATTGGAGGCGAGAACTGTGTTTAGGGATGTCTTGAGGGGAGCGTGGGGGTTGTCGGAAGTTGCTCACCAGACAGACTTTTGGGCCCACTAGGCCTTCACGTAAGGCCATTGCTGAGCCTCAGTTTACCTAGAAGTGCACACTGACTGATTATGCTAGGCTGAGGGAGAGGTGGATGCAGCTGAATAGAAAGGTGTTAGGCGAATCCAGCAAGGTTGCTCCTATGTCAGGGGTTATTTTCTCTTTTTAGGAGTTGGGTCTGATTACATACGTAAACATTAGTCATTCAAGTTCTGAAATGCTGGTAAATCGGGCAGTGTAGCCAGAGTCTCCAGGGCTCTCTGTCTCCACGGTGATGCTGATGCCTTTCCAACCTCTTCTCTTCTCCAGAAATCCTACGAACATATGGCTAAAATAAGAGTCGCCAGAGAAGCACCTTCAGAGTGTAACTGCCCAGCAGGTAACATGGAACTTACTAACGAGGTCTCTTTCATAGCAGCGCATCTGACATCAAAGGTCCTGTGTCTGGCCTACCTGTAATAGCAGAACGGAAAGAATGTGGACCCGACTTGCTTTAATAGGCATGTCTTGGCCACTGAAGCTCCGGATGGCATTGTGGGCAGCATACCAAGGTCTGGTAGGGGAGAGCAAAGGAGGTAGGATCACTGTGGAAAATAGGGGCAGGACGATGTACAAAGACAAAGGCTTAGGTGGGCAGAGTGAAAAGTGTTCTTCAGGTGTATGTAATCAATGTCTGCTGAAAAGACCTGCAGACTGTCTGGCCCCAGTAGGTAACATCGCACGGGTCCATGATGCTGCTTATTCTTCAGTACAAGGTTATGTTAGAAAACACACTGCTTTGCTTCTTCCCTATTCTTTGAAAACAAATTCTCCTATTCCATAGTTGAAGGTTCTGAAGGACCTTAGTTCTTTGTCTTGAGCTTCATATTACAAACTATCATCAGTGGCTTTTCAGAAAAGGCTCTTTTATGTTCGCCATTTTTTTCTGTGTGGTTTCAAGGAACTACATTAATGAGAGCATCATAGAAGAGAAGTCACCAAATCTTCACACAGATCTGAGGCTTTTCCTCACCTGTGAGTGAATTCTGTGATGTAAGTGTAAAACTCCTGAGACTCTTGAGTATTTTTCAGGTGAACGCTATTCATGCCTTTAAGAGGTTCTCTTACATTTTCTTTAATGATCAAGTACAGCAGAACCTTAATTTACGAACTTGATCGGTTCCTGAGGAAAGGTTATAACTCTTGTTGGTTTAAGTCAGTACAGCTGAGGTCAGGATGTTACCTGGGCACATGCTATAGATAATGAGAGGCAGATGAATCTTCCGTGAACCTAATTGACCTGAGTTATTTGTTGGGCCAGCCACACCTGGAGGGTCCACTGTACATGGTACTTAGGTACCTCTGACATCATGGCTGCCTTGGATTGTGTGCGTGTACTATGTGATGTTTCTCTAGTGATGAAATCTAAGGGTACAATTCTTAGAACATATTCCCATTTTAAAATGGCATAGGATGTGAAAGGCTAGTTCCTGATTATATTGAGATTTTTTTTCTCTCTTGATAGCTTGTTTTGACCAGTACCATACTTAGAAATTTTAAATACTGTATCAACTCCAGGTTGCACAGCACAAAAAATTTACTGTTTATAGGATTGATTATAGTTTTTAATTGATTTGATCAAGAAGACATACTAGGTAACAGGAAAACAAAATATCAGCATTTAACAATGTAGGTCACATTCCTGGTGGCTTTCTGTTATGGAAGACACTCAAAGTTGAGTGCTCAGGAGAGGCCTGTTAGTACAGGAATTCACTAGCAGCAGTCTCCTCAGCGTGTGGATTGTTCGAATTCCCAAGACAGTTGGTAGGGTACAGGACCTTACTGCTCATACCACTTGAGCCCAGCGTTTACAAATTATTAGCATATGCAAGACATAACAGCAATGTTTATTTTGAGGAATTGGTACTTGTATATGGCATATCTTCATCATTTTCAGTCCCTTTAACTCACCCATCTTTCCTTGATCCCTCTCTGTATCTCCAAAATGTCCTTTTATTTCCTATATCTTTTACAGTCTAGGTTTTTCATAAGAGAAATTTTTGATACCTACTAGTCTTGAGCCTAGCATTTTTTGTGTGTAAAGATTTTTGCTATCTATGTCAAAAGTAGCTAGCATTTAAAAGGAGTCGTAATGAATTTGGTAAATAGTAGAAAAGTGACTTCCATACTCCTGAGTTCTATCTCCTGAGACATTTCTGCTTCATGGGGTGTAGTGTGGGCCAGTTATTGAGGTGTACTACTTGTAATCTGAAAGAAAATGATTGTTTCATTTACAAGGATGATTACTTGTGACTATTTTTCATCTGAACACAGGAATTTAATAATAAATGGTGATTTTCTTGTAACATGGTTTTTCTCTTGGAACAACTGCTTTACTTCTGGGCACCACTGGAGTCTACATCACCTCAGTTTTTACCTGGCTGCTTGCGAGCTGACCATGGAGGAGGTGCATCCAAGATAGACTGGCATAGCTTGCTTGCTGACAGTCCACACCTCCAGACACACTCCCTCTGCTTGTGCAGGAACCAGATACATCAAAACAGAGGCATTCTGCTGAAAGTGACATCCTGGAGCAAACAAGTGGTGTTGAATTATGGTCAGTGAGGTATTGTCTTGGGGAATGAATGGGTGGGCCAAGGGGGTTAGGAAGGAGATACAGCACTTCCCACCTGGTTTGGCTCTGCCTTCGGTGCGCAGCGCCTCAGCATCGGCACCCAGACATCTGTCGCTAGGACAGAGTGAGACAAGTCTGTGACCTCAGCCCAGTTCCTGTGGATAGATGCCCACCCCTTGAAGTTGACACCCCTGTTGACAATTGGAATCGTAGAGCCAAGGACTTGATAGCTGAGAAGTACAGCTGGGTCGCTGGGGTTCACTGTAATTACTTTTGCTAGATTTCGATCCCAGGGAGGCTAATCCAAGTAGGATGCAAGAAATCATAAAATTTATAGATTCTTGAAATATATACACAGGAAGGAACCTCTGTGGGAAATGGATGACAGAGTGCTCAAAGGCCTCTAATTGTAGGAGAGCCACTCTTTAATTCTCATAGCCTAGAGAATTCAGTACTAGTCATCTCCTTTTTTATAGATAAGGAGCTGGACTCAGCGTGGTTAATGTACTAAAGGTCAAGATTCAGGACTGCCTCTGAAGAAATTATAAAAAACCAAGCTCTTTGAGGAATGGAGAACATAGATTTTGGAGTCAATAATTCTGGATTGGAATGTTGGATGTGCTACTAAGTAACTTCAACCTTAGTAAAATTAATGAGCTGCTTCATGGCCCACTTACCCAAATGTCCACAGCTAATAACACCTTTTTCATGGGGTGCTAATTTATGTACATGGCCTGACACAGTGGTCTGCATTGAGTACCAACTACTGTTCTTTTTCTGGTATACCACTTAATTCTGCAGACAGGAGAACTGAGGTCAGGAGATGACACTTGCTCAGAACCCAAGGGCTTATGAAGTGCAGGTTTGGAATAAAATATCCTTAAATACACCTGTACTTTACTCATGTCAATGATCATACTAGTCAGTATCTTTTACTGCTATATTCATGTATGGTGGTCTTCTATAGATGTTTACACTAGTCTCCTAAGTTATCACAAAAGTTACAGGGAGTGCTTTGGACTCTTGGGGTGTAGTGTGGGACAGAGCAGCCCACGGTGGTGGAGCCGCATGCCTGGAATCCCAGCCACTTGAGAACCTGAGCCAAGAGGATTGCAAGTTTGAGGTCAGCCTGGACAGCTGGGCAAGACCCTGTCTCAAGGTAAAACAGAAAATGGTGGGATGTAGCTCAGTGGTAGAGTACTTGCCTTGCACATGTGAGGCCTTGGGTTCAGTCCCTAGTATTGCTTAAAAAAGAGGATAGTGAAAGGTCTTTGTAGTTTTAATGCCAGCAACTGAAAAAGTTTACAAAAAATAGATGAACTAGCTGAGTAATTTTTACACTTTTAAAAAGATTTATTGAAGTGCAATTTATAATTACCAATTTTAATATTCATAATATATTTGTAACTGAGTCCCTCTTACCATAATCTAGCTTTAGATCACATTTGTCCTTGAAATTTCAAATTTTTTTTTGAGCACAAGAGCTCTATTTTAAAGTATTTGCTTTATAAGAAACCTTGAAATATGATGCAAACATCCTTAGATATTATCAGTTCTGTTTAGTAGGATGTCTGATTAGGCAGGTGCTGAGACCTGGGTACCTAGCTCACATTGGTGCCTTGACCTCCCTAAAATGTGACCCTTGTTTGAGAGAATCAGCTGGCTCTGTGATGACTGTAAAACCATCTTGGATTCCGTTCTTGGAGTTCTACATGAAGTGTGTGTGCACCCAGAGATTCAAGGAAGAGTTCCTGTGGTCAGTGGAGTCGGGCAGACAGCCCGGCCATGTGTGGGTCAGTTTCTGTAGTTTCTCATCAGTGTGAAGCCTCTGTGTGTCCTAGACAGAGCATGTGAGGGGAATAAAGGTCCCGAGTAACCTGAGCATGGTCACTAACACGTTACACGGCCTTGGAAAGTCCTTCCCAGGTGTGGCTTTTACAGGCTTTCCTCGTGTCTCCCAGGAGAGCAGGATGGGGTTTTGGAAGGCCTTGGTCAGTTCTCCCAAGTGAAGGAACCATCTGTACTGGGAGAGGTGTGTAGGGGCAGCTTCAGGGACCCTCAGGTGCTTCTGTTTCAGGGAGGTGACGTTTAGCACTGATGTGAATTTACAAAGGGGACAAGTACAGTCAGGGAAAAATACAGTAGTGTGCTTTGGAGCCCATGGCCAAAATCCTTTCCAGTGCTGTATATACTAATTTTTTACATTTTATTCTCTGAAGGTAGATTATAGCTCCTTTCTAGAAATTCACAATAAGTACGCCACAGATGTGTAAATATCACATCTTTTCTCTGGTATGAGAAACTGAAGATGTAAATGAGTTCTAGAATGTATGATAGATACTGTGAAAAAGAAAAATATTCAAAGGGAAGTGGGGTGGGAAGTGGGCATAAGTAATGAGAAGAAATGTGATGGTAAAAAAGCATGTATATAGGGGACAGGAGGTTGTAGGTTGGGTAGGGGAATAGAAAAGAATTGTCATCTACTGCTACAAGTTCTCAATGCTGAGTGATCATGATGTACATGTACAATGTACCAATAAAGATTCAAATTTTAAAAATTCACAATGGCAGAAAACCTGCTTCTAATGAAAGACAAAGCCCTAGCAATGGAGAAGCTGGTTTTATGGCTGCCCTTGACTTGGGTCTTTCTGAGGACGGGCGGTAGGTGAAGGTACACTGGAGCTGACAGTCCCCCTGGAGCACACAGGTGACTTAACATACCAAAGGGTGGTGTGGGTAAGAGGATGACGGTTCGTTGAACTTTCTCCTGTGAATAGTGAGGTTTAGGCTGAATAAGAGGATAGATTTCCTATGTGGGGCATTGAGCACAGTACCCAGAGCCTGGTCACTTGTTCAGTGAAGACCAGTGGAGGAAGTAGAGCTGGTTACCTTAGACATTAGCTAGAGATAAAAGGGCCAGCTAGAGACAGTGGACCCTTGACTTATGAACTTGATGGGTTCCTGAGGGCTCGTTATACTCAGGTCAGTACAGCTGAGATCTGGGTGTTTACCTGAGTACACACTATCAATAACAAGAAGCAGATGAATCTCCCATTAACCTAATTAACCAAGTTAATTGCCCGGTCGGACGGGTCATAACTAGAGGGCCTACTGTATTTTCTGAGATCCCTATATACCTCCAAGTATATGAAAAAAATGCCAAAGAAACCAGGAAAAGTACCTATTCATAGTATGAACAGTGCAGCTCCTGGTGACTGATTTAAAAGCAATTTTGGCGATTGGAGGTGGAAATGTTAATCATGGTCTTCAGTTTGTGCACCTTTCTCTGTGGTTTATGTGGAGGTTTTAATGAGCCTAGCCCCGGCAAGTTAGCAAGACCCTGTCTCTAAATAATGGGCTGGGGAAATAGCTCATTGTAGAAGCCCTAGGTCAAATTAAAAAAAATCTTTAATTTGCTAACAAATTTATCGCGTAAGGCTTGCATTTCCTACAAACATGGATTTTCACTTACGTATTTTTTTTTCCTACCAAGCCCCTCAGGGAATGGAGAGAACACACCTAGTAAGGGGTGGTAATGTTCAATTATGGAAGGTGAAGTCTACTTAGAAGCAGTTGTAGAAAGAAAGCAAATTAAAATGCTATAAATGTTACATAGATGAGAATGACAGACATTCTCTTTTGGAAGACCCAACAGTACATGTGGCTGGTGAGCGCCTGCATGCACATATGTGAATTGTCCAGTCTTCTCGAGTACAATACTTGGGTGTAGCACCTCTACCCCAGTAAAATGTCCTGCTAAAAAATGTCCTGCTTTCTGAGGAACCAAAGGCAAATGGCCTCTTGGAGCAGCGTTCTTTCTTTTCTCTCGTCTGTGGATCATTAGGAAGATAATTCTTCAAATTCTTTGGTTTTATACCTCGGGGATTCTGTCAGTGTTCGAGCTGGAGATTATTGAGAAGGCTACGGGCTCCACAAGGGATTGGGCCAGCTGTGCTGGCTCATCGGGAGAATGGAGAACACTGAGGAGGCCATAGTACCCTGCTGTGCTTCTGACTGCTTTGTACTTATACAAGACCGACTTCAGGGCATTAACTAAAGCAATGTCCGGAACATCAGGGTAGGAAGGAAGTATCTTTCATCCAGGGGATCAGGGGGTGAGCTGGTGGGAAACGAGCCAGCCAGCATCAAGACAGCTTTGCAACCAGGGGGCATTTCCTGCCAAAGGGAAGCCTTGCTAGACATCCAAATAGCATCAATCTTTTACCCTGAGCGGAAGCCATCCAAACCTATCATAAGTGTTTTAGTTCTATCCTGCCATGTTATAATCATAGCTCGGGGTTTGCGAGAGCCAAGAGTATGAGTCCGTGTAGCCTGCAGGCCCGAGCCCGGTGTGCTGGGTTCACTTACACGCTCCTGCCCTCCCCGTGGGCAGAGGTGGGGAAGTCCCATGCAGTGGTCTAAAGCACCATGATATTTAACACCCCTACCTGCCAATTTGTTAGAAACCACTGTGGTCTGCTTGTCCATTCTTAGGCGTGGATAGTTACTGCTTACTTTGGGGATTTGTTCAGCAATCTTTTAATAAAAAATATTTTAAAAACTGACTTAGAAAGGAGGAAAATATGGAGAGTGAGAGAGTGCAGTGAAATCACCTACAAACCAAACCCTTTCCACAGGTGTCTTCTGTTCTCCCCGTGACTTTTTAAGTCATTTAGATTCTTTGGGAGGTGCCAGAAGGTGGCGGGCACCTCCCCTCTGTGACCACAAGGGGGAGGAACTGAGCTAAATAGCAGGTTTCCTCCTGGCCAGCTTCTCGCCCATGAGATCCCCAATTGACGTCTATTCCTTGACCTCTGTTTGGAACATACAATTCAGGGAGCAAGCAAGTCATGTCTTCATCTATATTTGAAGAGTAGAAACTTGAGGAAGCTTTAAGATCCTTAAGAGAAGCCAATGCTGTAGAGTTTAACTTTGTATCAGTTAACGATGCGGTTGGTTGTAGAAAACTCAAAGCTATGATCTGTAGCCTACCATTCCAAGAGTAGAAAAATGTAATTTAATTTACTAATTTAGGGAGTGTTTGTTTTTCCATTTGTAATTTCTTGGACTCTAGAGTTGTTTGGTGTGACTGTCATGCTTCTGATGTTCCTGACCCTGGAGTTTCCGTATAAGATAGTTGAAATCAATCCTTTAATTTTCCTCATATTCTTAACAATGCCATTAAATCTGTTTCTGCTATAAAGGCTTGTGCAGTAAATGTGGCCTTATTCTCTAGGAACGTCAAAATCACGTCCGTTCGTTTGGATATTAATGATCACATTTTAGGAGTGCTAGTCTTCTGGACACATTTTTCTTGTATTTGGATGCAGTCATCCCATTTTTAAATACATTTTGTATTTAGGCCAAGTGGCTGAGTAGACTGTGTTATAGCCACCTCTAGTTTGTCTATTCTGGAATATTGGAAGTCAGAATATGTCTAACTAGAAACAGTTGGGCCAGGAATAGTGTACTTTTCTCCCCAAGAACTCATGTGAATCTTTTTTAAAAATGCAATATTACAAGAAACCCTAGGATATGAAATTGGATGTGATGTTAATTGAATGGGCTCACTTTAGAGGTTAGGGGTATATTGGCCAAGACCTCAGATTCTCTTCCTCCACGCTATTCACCCCTCCATATGGGCCACTGGGAACCTGCAAAGAACCTTAGGCCACCCTAGCACTGAGCAGCTGCTGAACATCCAGTCCCCAGGGCCACATGACTGTCCTGTCTAGGGATACCTTCTGTCTGGTCAACACCGACTTCATCTCCAAAATTCTGTACTACCAGCAGTATGAGAAATGGTGGAAGTTAAATTACCTGCTAATGTGAATGGAATCCAAACATGGCTGTTAGTGTAACTTTGGGTTGAATGGGTTGTGGAATTCCAGCAGAGGACGAGATGTAATAACTGTAAAACCAGGTGCATGAACTGCACCACTCAGATGCTGCTGAGTCTTAGAAACCTGACATCTTACCTCATCAGTTTTTCTGAGTCATTTTAAGCCTCAAATTTTACTATAATGACAGTTTTCTGCAAATTTAAAGTTTTTAATACACTACATCCCTGAGAGACTGCTTTAATTACATATAATATTAAGGAGCTGTACATCAAGTTATATCAGTACATTGCCCTCTTAATGCATTTGGTTAAAGGAGTTCATTTTTTGACTAATAGTTAATACTTGGTTCACAAGATGCTATAGAAATAACTTCTTCAAATCACAACTGTCCTCTGTATCCAAAAAGACTTGAGTTCTTTGACCTCCATGAACTCTATAATCATTGGGTACCTAATTTTTCATGTTCCATGGTGTAGGATTTGCATATAACCTATGTGTATCCTCCTGGACACTGTCTTCTGTAGGCTACTTCTAAGGATGTGATGTAAATGCTGTGTAAGTAGTTAACATCTAGTGTTTAGAAGGTCATGACACAGAAGTGTATTCCCATTCAGTACAGATAAAATGTTTTTTCTTTGTGAGAATATAGGAATTCTGTATCAGTTTAAGCAATGGGAAAAATTTCTGGAAATTAACTGTATTTTAGCCAATACTGAGTGAATAACATGACACATTTCAGAGAAAGTGTAAATCTGCATAGAGTCGTGCTGTAGCAGGTAGTACAGAGGGAGATGGGAAGGCTGTGGCCCCGATGATGTGAATGCCCTGGTGTCGGCGGTGCTTGCTGCTGCGCGAGGAGCTGGCGTGGATGCACGTTTGGCTGAGTCAAGCATGGCCCCGCCACTTACAAGCTTTTGCGATTTGGTGAACAATTTATTTTCTCTTTAACACTCAGTCTCAAACTGCGGACCTTAAGGAAATCTAAGAGAGAAAATGACTCTGACTTCTCTGAGAAACCAGGTATCAGTAAAATCAACAAAAGATGGGAAAGTTGACCAAATAAGAAAGGTTGGAAAGACTATAAGGCCAAATGAAGCTATTGCAAGCTATAGAAGAAACTTGACCAAACAGACTATATCTGCTTAAACTTATCTCCTGGTTCCTACAAAAATGGATGGTTTCCCTGGCATCAGAGCAGCGGGCCAGACAGCATGACTCGGCCTGATGTGCCTGAAGTTTTTAATACGCTGTATCCCTGAGAAATTGCATCCATCAGTATCCCGGGGCTGTTATGTTCTCGTGTGTAGTTTCCTTCTTGGAAAAGTTATTTCGTGCTCTAGATTTTAGCCACTGCAGAGGATGCGTCCTTGAGCGCCCGCTGAGTTCTGCGCTCAGTTCTGCGTGCCGTAGGTTGCTGGTCAGATGTATGTTGACATTTTCTATATTAAAAGTTTTGCTTATTACAGCAGAAGGTATCTTTGGAGTGGGAGAACTAGGTCTGTTTTGCTTTTTGTGTGCGAGTCCGTGACACATGAGACTCAAATGTGCTTTACTCTTCTAAGCTTTCAACTTTTGAGCAGAGAACCCTTAATCTTGTCTTCAGTCTGCAAGAAAAGCTCCAGACAGGAGAACTTTGTAATCAATCACATATATCCCTATGTGTATCAGATGTCATTTTCTCATCATTTTCAATTTATTACAAGTCTCCACTTTGGTTTAATTGTAATCATGTGTGGCTAGCTTTTAAGCATTCACGCTGTTTTCACATTTATGGCATGTGATGAGATTAATAAGTTGTTGAATTCCTGAAAACCAAGAATAAACACAGCAGACATCTGCATGGACAGAGAGACGGTGCCACATGTTGTTCACAGGGAGCAAGCCTGGCCCAGTGCGACCTGCAGCTGGCAGAGTGCACAGGCCCAGGTGCTAGGAAGAAGCGGAAAAGCTCTGCCCTGCATGAGGCTCCCACTCCTGCCCACTCGGGTGCCCTTCCGCCTGCCCTTCTCTGGAGCGAGTCCTGACTCAAGGTGGACTGTTGTTCTGAGGTGGAGCTTGACTGGCCCCACAGTGGGCACCCCACCCAATCACCACATTGCCTGTGGGTGCCCACGCCCTTGGTGAACCAAGACGATGTTTATGGTGAAGAGCAACATTTGGCCCCAGATCTTAAAATTAATATTTTTTTCAAAAATTATTAAAAAATTCTGAAAAGGTAAAATCATGACTTCTGCAACACATGTAAAATAAACATGTTAAAGATTTGTATTTAGGGCTGAGGATTTAGCTCAGTAGTTCTGGTGTCTTCCTTGCAAGTACAAGTGTTCGGGTTCAATCCCCAGTAATCACATACAGCGATGCAACACGTGGAGACTCACGTCCACCAGCAATCAGTACCACATACCACAGTGCTGGGCATGGTGGATCACGCCTGTAATCCCAGCACTTGAGAGGCAGAGGCAGAGGCAGAAGAATTGCTATGAGCACAGGGCCAGCCTGAACTGCAAAGCAAGACCCTGTCTCAAAACAAAAAAACAAAAACAAAACACAAAGATTTGTATTTAAGTTGTTAAAGAAGATACTATTGAAAGGTTATAACAGATTCAGAGGAGAATTTAAAATCTTGTATTTGTGGCCCAGAAATATTGAAATTTATGCATAAATGAGAGAGCGAAGGCAGAAATAAGTTGCATGTAGGGCTGGGGATGTAGCTCAGTAGCATGGCACCTGCTTTGCATGTGCAAGATTGAGAGTTCAATCCCTGATACTGAAAAAAAAATTGCTTGTCTACAAATGATAGTCATTTTGTTTTACTGTTATCTGTAACTTACATAGCTATAACATAGCTTTCAGATAAATCAGATGAGGGTATAGTACAGTTAATACAGGGTTTTCCACTGTATACAGTTTTGTTTCATATTACTAAAGCAACTATCCTGGAAGCAATTCTTTAAGGCAGCTCAAAAAATCATAAGTGATGATTATTCTATCTCCTTCCATGTTCATATGGGTTATATGGTATTTAATCTTAATGCTAAAGTCAATAATTTAAGGGCTGGGAAGTTAGATGAGTGGAAGAGAGCTTGCCTAGCCCACACAGGCCTTAGATTGAATGTCCAGTGTACACATGCTTTGTTTTTTAGAGGACAAGGGCCTTTTAGTTTGGGCTTTTGCACTGTGTGTACGAGGCTGCTGCTGAGTCTGTATCACCGGCATGACTTATGTGAGTTGCCTGGTGATTTGTTTCCAGCAGGAACTACTTCGGGAGACTCAGCTTCCTGTGTCTAGGTTCCAGTGAGTGGTTTTGCAAATGTGAGAGAAAGAGCTGCTGCCCAGGCAATTACATAACTCATGCTCCCGTCTCTGTATTGGTTAATTAGAGTGGCCATTGTCAACGTCTAACATAAAATAATGAGAACAATGAGCAAACGTGGGTTAAAGACACTCTTCTACGTGAACAGACTTTGCAAGGGGATACACTGTGATTTGGGAAAAGGAATGTTTGTGAATAAATCAATCCCACACTCATGTCTTATATTTCTCACTGTGTATATTTAGCCACAGAAGGAACACAATGTGTTATGCCCGCTCTGTTACTATATTTAAACTTTTGGCTCAGAAATGATACTTGTTCCATAACCTACAAATACATCCAGTGTCCTCCTCTAGGAAAGGCACAAATCCTTTGTGATCCCTGCAGTGGGCTGGGGAAGGAAAGCCCAAGGGGCCTTTTCCTTGTGCAGAAGCAGCTCCTCGGCTGTGCTGGCCAGCGGGGACTGCATGGCTGCCTCTGGACCTCAAGTTGTGTTGGCCAGCTTGGCCAGGTCTCCAGACGTCACCTCCTGGGTGCATTTTCCTTAGATGGGGCCCTCTCATTGCCATGCTGTTCCCCCGAGCGTTGCTGCTTGGCAGAACTTTGGCCCACAGCTCCCAAGCACTGTTTGCTCATCCTCGGCCCTTTGGTCCCTGCTCCTTTTATCTCTGCCTCTGCTGCCACCTGTGGGCAATGCTGTGCCCGCTGTACCTGCTCTGCTCCTGCCACTGAGCTGTGTACCTTCTGCTGAGCCCACTGGGATTTTTGACTGAAGCTGGATAACAGCGCTCTACAACCCCTGTGGAGATCAGTTTGGAGAATCCTCAAAAAGCTAGGATTGATGGTCCCATTTGACCCGGCCATTGCCCTGCTAGGTATATACACAAAAGAATTAAAAGACTCATATCACAGGGACATATGTAAACCCATGTTTACAGCAGCCCAGTTTGTGATTGCTACATCTTGGAAACAACCCAAGTGTCCATCAACTGGAGACTGGATAAAAAAGCTGTGGTTCTTCTACAGAATGGAGTACTACTCTGCCATAAAAAATGATAAGTTTGAATCATTTCTACTTAAATGGACATACCTTGAGGATATCCTCATAAGTGAAATAAATAGG
>PVIR01019848.1:0-31306 GCA_004026965.1 Petromus typicus
AGCAGGGGAACAGCAGGGTCCAATGGGACCTCTAGTCCTAGTTTTTTTCATTCTTTTCCATCTCATCTGGTGTCATTTCTTCTTTCACATTGTCCTTCCATTGTAATGTTTTGATGTTCTAATTTTGTTTACTTTTTTCTCTCCATTCATTAAACTTCAGTGATTATTCTCTAAATTATTTTATTTCCTCCTTTACCTGTATAGCTCTTAATTCCAAACCAGTCATTCTACTTTCACCTGGCCATTCTTTACTTGCTACTTATGATTATTCTTCATATTTTATAACAAAATTGCTTCGGACAGACACTTTAACTAATTTTCCCTATGTTTGTGTATTCTTCATAGTCTTCAGTGTGGAAGGTATATCTTTCCTCTGCCACATATTCTATAATGAGTGCATTTAAAAGCTGCACCTTATAATTATCATCCTTATCTTTTTTATGTATTTGCCCCAAAGCATTTCCTACACATTAGTTAATTTAATATTTATGTTAAATCTATAAAGAACCATCATTATCATTTTTTCACAAATGAAGACACTAATTTATACAGAGGAAATATATATATATATATATATATATATATATATATATATATATATATATTTTCCATCAGCTTGAAGATTACACTTTGGTTAACTAGTAAGATCAAACATAAATAAATGACAGTTATTCTCACATTAATCAACCTTCTATTCAATCATTTTCTTCAATTCCATTATGTATAGCTTTCATTCAATGACTTACCTTCATTCAGATATATTAATTCAGGAGCATTCTGAATTGTAGATTCCTCTTCCAATCTTTATTCAACATGATATCCAAAACAATGTTTCTTCAGCACAGAAGTACTATTTGCTATTCCTGACTGTACATTTAGAGTCTCTTCACCACCTACTCAATGTGGTTTAATTATGGTGACCTAAAATTATGAGTTTATACAAAAAACTATTCCCACATTATCTTCTTTTGAAAAAAAATACATATGTTATACTTTTGTCTGGATATGTTAAAGTTCACACAAGTTTAATGTATTAAGAATATATCCTAATGTATGTTTTATAAAATACAATTTGTATTACTTTCCCAAAATTAAATATAATTAATTCCATAACATTCTATGTGCATCCACATGAAAGTGACAAATATGATGGCATGAAAAGAAAAATGACTAAACAGGAGCATTTTGATGTCTTTATTGTACAAGTGATATTTTGTCAATTATTTATAACAAAGGAGAGGGATGTGAGGGTCGAGTTAACTGAGTGCCATTTTTGTTGTCGGGCTTATGTCCAGATGTCCTGACAGTGAATGTACAAACTCAATACATGCTTAGTAGTTATGTGAACTTTCTTCTATCTAATATATTTTTTCTAAAATTACACCAGCCACTCAGTTCTATTCCTTCATCATTACAAAATATCCACAGGATGGCATTTATTTTGGTGAAAGGAAAAAAAGGCTTTACTAACTCTAGCACCAGAAAGAGAAGGGATCCCATATTTTCATCACAAAGTACCATATTGCTCTGTTATCCAGCAGCAAGACAAATACTAGCAGTCCATGCGATATGACAGACACGATGCAATGAGACAACAGAAAACTCAGCACTTAACTTCACCCCTCCTACTCCTTCCTGGTGGATATTATGATCACTTGAGAACTAAATCTACACATTGGGTTCACTCATAAGCCTAGGGGGAGGGGCACCCTCAAAGCCAGCTGCCTAAGTCATTTTGGAGATGTGACTTTTCTCTAAAGGGAGGTGGGAAGCACTTTTAAGATATGCTGTTTTCCCTTTGGGTGCAGAATTTTTAAAAACAAATGAGTTTTAATTGTTATTTCCTTTAGTGGGATATTAATAAACCTCAACCACCACTAAAGCTTGACTGAAATAATAAAATAGCAAAAATGAAAGCAAATTTTTCATAAATATGTAAAAATATGTAAGATGCCAACAACTATACTGTCACAACAAAATATGTGGGCTCCTCAAAGAGGGTATTTTTTTCTTGGTCACATACACAGAATTCCCACCGCCAATATTGTTTCACTGCTCATCCTAAACCAGGAATTTGAGAAAGTAAAGTTACTGTTTTTATAACATGATTTGCTCTGATAGTACACACTTAAACTCGAGATTATTTATATCAGTAAGTAGACTACTATGAAGAGATGGACTAGTGAGCGCACGAAAGGCTGGGAACTTCAGACACCATCTGACCTTGACCTGGCTGGATAAGGGAAAGGTGACCACTGGCTCAGTCACTTCTTAAAATAGGTGCTTCCAGCACTAAATAAAAGGGGCTCAGGAGAGCAAGAGCAGGGGTAGAGAGGGAGCAGGAGGGTAGTAGGATAGAGACACGTCGTGTACAGGGACTGAGTACCATTAGTGACTGTAAAAGCATGTCATAAACATGAGCAAAGTTTACTAATATCAACGAGAGTGAAAATGGGGCAAAGGGATTCAGAATGGAGGAGGATGAGAAGTGGAGGCCAAGGGAACGTGAGGACAGAAGCAACACGCTGCTATTCACATGTATCCTATCCCCAAGGTAGCTGTAAGCTGCACCTTCTGAAAATGTGTACTGTTAAGAAACAAACACAGACAAACAAGTGTCAGAGGAAACAGTTGTTAGGATTAACATTGAGGCAGGAGGAAGCCTTAATATATATTCATCATATGCATGTATACTGTTTATTCACCAAAAATTTGAAATTTTATTTATTCCATTTGAGGTGGAAACTTTGAGATAGAGATATAAAATTACTCTTGTTTATCAGTTTTGAGTATTATTTTTTTTTCTTTTTCTGGAATATGCCATATCTAAACATATAGCATGAGGGGAAACCTGTATTAATTTTAATTATACATTCCTGGGCAAGTTTTTAAAATGGCCTTTTCAAATTAAGATATTGCAATGGATTAATTTTTTGAATGAACTTACGTACTGTGTTGAGTATATCATTAAATTTCATGTAACAAAAAGTAATTATAATTCATTTTCTTGTTAAGATTTAAGTTGGCAGTAGAGAAGATTTCCCTGCTAAAATGTAAGATTAAAATAATTAAAGCAGCCCATAAAAATAATGATTTTTAAAAGATCTATTTAAAGTAGGATTTAAACTATAACTTTCTTTTAAAAGTCAGTGCTTCCATAACTAACATAAATTATCTGACAACATCAAAGAGTAATATTTCAGAAAAGTTAAAAATATAAGTAGAAGGATATAAGAGGATAGGTGCATCTAAGGAGTTCCAGGTCCAAAAGTGCCTACATATTTAAACATTTTTTGATATGTAAATAAATATGCACTTTTCTGCAATTATTTCCTATCCCAAATATTCATGACGCAAGCTAGGAAGTGTTTAGCACTTATAACATGATACTCAAGGCACACCAAAGTTTGTATGTTTTGCTATTAAAAAGGCAGATTGTAATGCAAATTGTAGGTATGGTGCTGTGGAAGAATAGTCCTAGCTTTAGAAGGTATTGAGCAGTAGTTATGAGCAGACGATAAATTCTCAGAGACCTAGTCTGTGGTAGTTGGTCTCTATTTCTTCATCAATAAAATTGATTCTATAAAAAGAATACTAGCCATTATTTTATTCAACTACTGATTATCCTTTGACTGATATGTTCAAAGTAAAAGAAGTAGTGTTACAGGAAGGAACTTTTTTTTTTAATGCAGAGCAATCAGTCCTGTTGTTAAACTGTATGTGTCAATTCTTGATGAGAGATCTTTGGCCAGTCTTTTATGATTTTGATATTTTATTTGCCTTATTTAAAATGATCACAAATTTATTTTACTCATAACACTTGGTGAGAAGAAATATTTTTATATACAGCACAATATTTTACACTGGTAGGCACCTCTTAAATCTTTGGTTTTAGTCTTCACTATACTTACATGGTGGAAGTATTAATAGTCTTCATTATCAAAAACAAACTGAAATCTAAAACTTATAAAGTCGGACACTGTGAGGAAGCATGACTATTTCCCTTTATACTGGTGGATTTATTCAGTCTTTCTGAGCAGATTGTTCTTTGGTATCTGTTTCCATAACAGAAGGAAGGCCAGGCATGTACTGTTACAAACCAACCATTTATCATATAACATAAAAAGTAAAACAAGTTACCCGGGGAGAAGAGAATTTTCTCCTTTTATTTGTTCCAAAAGCTCTCCTCAATGAAGTAAGGAGAAAAGAGAAGTTAGACTGTATATAAAGGATCATTTTTTCATTTTTGAACATATTTATTTGTATTATGAATAGGACACATAAGTGTCCATGGAGTCCCAGACAAGAGAAAACTATAGAATCCATTTTTGAATACAATCCAAACACACATACACACAGTAACTGTTGTTTAGCTTATTAGACAGTTAGGCTTCTTCATCATTTAAAGCATAATGATGTCTTGTAAATAGCTTGCTAAATCATTTCGACCAATGCTCCTTCTACTTTTTAGAAGAGGTGTCTATAAATTCTGAATATCCTGGATACCATTAGTCTGACTCCACTTTTCAGTACCATAGTCAAGTCATGAAATGCTTTCTCGTCGATAAACATGTTAAACATTCTTAATATAGAACAGTAAACAACACCTCCCCTTATGAAATTCTGTATTCAGAAGGAAACATGGCCTAGATATGAACGGCTAAAAAAAGAACTCCTCGCAGACCTCGTATAAAATATCTATGAAGCACATTTGGTGAAATCCGTCAATATTTCATATTAATCACAAGATAATCTGTGACAGATAAGTCTCTGCACAACCTTCTACATCCGTGCACCGGGCTGCCCTAAGAATAGCTTGTCTGCTAAGGTTGGATAAACTAGGTCAGCTGGACGGTTGAGTGCCAGAGATGTGTCAGCCACACAGGGCTAATGGTGCTGTCAGCCAGTGACCCCTGTGCTCCTCGGGAAGAGCGCAGGGGGAGGTGAGGCAATTCCCTTAGAAACCAGGAAATTAAGTAGTAACTGTAACTTTAGGACCATGTTTTATTCTATAAGATATTGTTCTCTGAACTACTAGATTTTGCCTCAAGTTTGAGACATTTGAAACGAAACATGATAGAAAGATCTTTTGAAATTTTAAATTATAAAAACCTATTATAGTAAAGATACCTTAATAAGAAGGATGGGATAGATATCTTGGATGAGAGAGGGAGTATACTGAGAAGGATTAGTGACAATGTGTCTTCAACATATTTATGATCTTTCTTGTTTATGAAATATCTACAGAAATACTTGTCAAAACAAAATTATGGGAAGGTCTTCACCCACATTATTCATTGAAACTGACCCTATGGAACTTCCAGCTTTTCCCAAGAGCAAAATGGCCATGCAATATAAACATTTTGAAGAGATTTCCAAGTTTGCTTCCAGGCAAAGCAAACTGAATTTGGCAGGAGTTACTGATGATGTAAAATGGAAAACTAAAGGAAGTAAAACTCAAGATTCTCAGCAGATGCACACAAGAGGACAGAGAAAGTGGGGGAAAAATATGTATACAGTTTATTGAGATAGACAATGCTCATAAAGGAGTGGACGAGTTAAGGAGGGACACTTTGTTCATTCTATTAGAGAAAAGGAGATAGGAAAGAAGATTTTCTTTTTCATTTTTCATAAATAGTATTTAAGAGACAAAAAGGATAGTCCTGGAACAACATAAAGACTTTGGCTGCGAGCTATGTGTTAAGTATGGGATTATTTTAGAATAACTGTGGCCAAGATGTAGCACATGGGTTATTGTCCCTTTTCTTTCAAGATGAGATGTTAATATCTGAGTTATTTTTTTCTAAAATAAAACCTTGGTATTCCAATATAATTGCAGTGTTGGTACTTTGTGTCCAGAGTTTTGGACTAAGTTTGGGTACTCAGTTTCTAAAATGTTCGTCATTGTGGCCCTAAAAGAGGACTTGAAAAGGATTTTTTTCATGCTGTTAGTATGGTATAACTCTTAGATGGATGGAAAATAGAGCAAGGGGTTCAATATTGGGCAAAAGGAAAATTGAAATGATGTTGTGCTATTGATTAACACCTTTGGCCAAATCCACAAGAAGCCAGAGGACTAGTACGCCCTGTTTCTTGGCTAACATGCCTGAATTTTCATACTTTTTCCTTGATGAGTCATGAGTGGTAGTCCACCTCAGAAAAGGAATGACTTGGAAAAGCAAGTTGTGTGCCCTTCAGGTAGTCTGTGAAGGCTGTCACCAACACTCACAGCAGCTAGATAGTAAGTGTTCCTGAAGAGGAGAGTCTGTGTAGCTTATCAGAGTGTCATTAGATGTTGTCTTGTCTGGTGTTGTTTATATGCTACGTGCAAGCAATTAAGATTTCTGGTGTGCAATCATGATGCGTACATGTAATGTACCAATAAAGATTTCAATTAAAAAAAAGTTTTTTGGCGGTCAACTTTTCCTCAAAGAACAAATTTGTATTGGGATAGTAAGATAATACATGACTCCTTCAGCTTATTTTGAAATCACAGTTCATATTAATCTCTTTTAATATTTGTGGCAAATTATTCCAGTAGTCAGCTAGTACTTCTACCAATCTCAGTGGCTTGATTGGCAATGTGATCCATGTCCTCAGACATCTGTCGTTATGATAACTGTTCCTTGTTTAGGCCAATTCTCTTGAACTTTCTATTTATCATCAGAACTACCAAAGGAGGACCAAAAGCCAACCAAACAGACAGTTTTAATGTCTTGTATTTTTCCACACTCTAACCAGCAAAAGTTCTGTCCCCATAATATTGATGACTCATTATCTTGCCTTCTTGTCCCTGGATACAAGTACAAAGCAGCAGCCATTTTACATAATTCAATGTGAATTTAATGTGTTTTCTGGAGAAAGTGTCAACTGATTGAGGATCGTGATATCATCCATGAAAATACCAGTATTATGGACATGGTTAAAACACAAAATTCCTTGGTAGATTCTTGAGAGTGATGATAAATAGAACCCTTATTTTCTCTTTTTCCATATCAAGACATCTTTTCCTACTGGGGTCATAACACCATATGCATTTTACTGCTGCAAAGTAGACCTTGAATCTTTTGGATGGCATGCATTCTCCCGAAATTTCTCTTTCAAGGTCACATTTCAGTTGTGGCTATATCAGTCACTTTTCAGAATGCTTGAGGCTGACAACTTCTAGACCACAGTCCTACCTCTGCATATTACTTACAGTAAGGCACTCTTCTGGTCTAATGTGATGTTATCTGGCAATGTTTGCCAGCATATTAAACACTTGGTAAAAGCTCAGAAGTAATAATGGCTCCACCTTAAAGACAGAAAATCTAGTATTTTCCCCAGAATATGTATCTATTCTTCTAAGAATGAATTGATGGCCTTTCCATCATGCAAGGAATATAATGTAGCCAACTTGGTACCAACTGAATGAATGATGTTCTAGAAAGATTAAGTACAACCAGGGCCTCAGCTGTGATCTTTACTTCTGATAGTTTGCATGGTGTACCTTGATATGTGTATGAATGTAGAGAAGAACACATAGGCATTCTATCTCTGCATTCACAGATATTTTGTTTGTGTGGTTGTGGTGTCAACACAGCACTTAGGTAGTCAAAGACAGAAGCAAACTTATTGATTCTGCAAAGTGTCTCTCTCTTTCTGATCCTGGGTGTCCTAAGGTGAGTGACTTCTCTCTACCACGTACTTTGGCAACAACCTTCCTGCCTTGCAGAGACTTCAAAGCAATACAGCAAGCCTGACTGTAAACTGAAATTTCTGAATTTGTGAGACAAAGGAAATCTTTCTTTTTTTATATGGATTCTTCTCTCAGGTATTTTTTCTTAGCAATAGAATGTAAAGTAACACAGAAACAGAACAGAACCTTCTTCAGAATGCCCAGAGGGGCCACTTTGCTTTGTAACTTGCATCCTTTGCAACTATAAATTAAACAGTTTCTGCTGTTTTAAAGCACACATTTTGTGATACTGGTTGTGGAAACTCTTGCAAATAATCAAGTATGGAATACTTTGTTTATTCTTCTCATGGTGCAAGCTGAGTACAGTTTTGCTGGCTGTCCATCTATTTTCGCACTAAAAATGCTGACTTTTACTATTTGTGGACTAGACCCCATAGTTCACACTTAAACCTTATGTTTCATTATAACTAATCCTTGATACCACCAAATACTGACCTGGTTTCTCAAGATCTTATTATTCCACTGATATCAGTAACATAAGTGCTTTCACTTGCCCTGGCTTACCAATGAGAAGCACCAGTGACTAGTTCAGTAATGTCAGCACAGGTCTCACCAGTGTACTCTCCGTAGTGCTCAGTGCTTTCAACCGTACTCCCACCCACAGTCCCAACATCTGGTTCATGTCCAGCTTCTTCAATACGTTCACCCCAACACGACCACTGCTGCACATCTTTCACTTTGCACCTGCTCCATCTTCTGTAACCTTCCTGTCATGTTAAATCCCACTCAACATGGCTCATTTTTTCCTGCATGCTTCTGAGAACCATCCACATAGCACAAAGACTTGCTTTTGTGAGTTAAGTTTCCTTCAGAAAGTGGATCTGCTGATGATCAAATCCTGACTATGACCTCAGGGTTTTTACCCTCCTTCCACAGGAGATGACAGCACTCTTTGTGCTACTATAGGACATTCTGTCTTTCACAGTTTGCACTAAATTCTGTTAATGCTTCCATCTTCTTTTATACTTTTCCACAGTCCCACTAAAGTTTACCGAAAAGGATCAAATACCATGGTTTTCATAGTTTCTCTGTCCCCATTATTTTCAAAATCTGATATTTCATAGCAAATAATTGAGTCCCTTTTATGTGGCATCACAGTTCACTACCTTTGAGATTTGGAAAGTTAGTCGCCTTCCCTAATAAGTATCTTTGCTATCTTTCATTGTCAACTTGGAGAAAATTGATCCAGCTCCAAAGTGTATTGTATCACTTGCTCCAATCCACATCTGTCATCAATTATTATAACTGACATCTGTAGGCAAGAACCTGAGATAGGCTATCTTGTCTTCTTTAGCATAGAATAAAAAGGTTGGAAAATTCCATTGCGACAATAATTATGGAGAAAGAAAAGTGTCAGTGTGATAGAAGACTGATCAGAACCTGGCCCAAATCTGTAAAAAATGATGAGACTCCTGTCTTCAGTGTTGTCCTCTCTGCTTACCATGGGGAGACTTTTATCAACATTGAAAGTTTCAGAAATGAACCCTTCAGAAGAGAGAGTCATTTTTGCACCTGAGGCAGCTCCTTATGGGGTCATAGCTGAGAGCTGGCTACTGAGAGATGTCAGAAGTGCAGGAAGAAGATTCTCTAAAGGAAGGAGAGAGTGTACTTACAGTGAAAGGAGTCCTTTTGAGAGATACTATTATCTTTTTAACAGAAGCCCCATGTGCTTAGTTACCACACATCTTCCAATCTTGGGAGATCTCAGCTGATCACACATTGGTTTTAAGAACAGGAAACAGGAATGTGGAGAGAGAAGATACATTGGGATAGTTTCCAGTGGAGAAGAAGACAATCTAAACACTAGCAAGGGCTCAGCTGAGGTTCACAGACATCAGTTCATGTAGTGGCATTGATTATCTACAATGGCTCTTGCCCACAGGGCTTGCATCTGGGGGCAAGGATGGAGAATTGTGAAGAGGTTGAGAGCACAACAAAGAATGTAGGGTTTTTGCTAAGAATAAGTATTTCTCTTAAATAGACACATACAATTCACAGATGCATACAATAATTATTTGAACTTGAAAATAACTTTAACTTATAGATTTTTAATAGAATCTAAGATCATCAGTGGGATCAAAAATGTTCATTATTCAGAACATATGTTGGTTGATGTAATGCAAAATAAGATAAGCAGCATACTAATGCTAAAATGAGGCTAATTTTTCTTTGTCAAATATACTGTCAATCATCTGTGTCCTTACATGCAACAATGTGATAGTGAGAGGTCCATCCCTGCACACATACCATCCTCATCATACAGGTATGGTAGTTTTCATTCATCTTCCATAATAGACAGATGCCAAATTCTTTGCTCAGTTCTTATGTTTATGATACAATGGCAATGTACTAATTACAGAATAGAGGGCAAATAAACTAAAAATGGCTTTTCCATCCCAATATGTGGATAGGTATATGTTTCCTATGGGTATAAAGACATAATATATAAGTGCCACAGTAACATTATATGTATACATAAATATATGTAGCTAAAATATATCATTTTATTTTAAATAAGCAAATTTATACTTATACATATATTTATAGATATATATTTTGTACAAGTATGCATACCAAATATAGAAAGAATACAAACCAAAAACCTATGTGTATATACATCCAACATTTTCCATACTCTCAAATTTACTAATAAAGTTGAAACAGCCCATTCAAACATCTCCTTATTATTTCTTAAAATTTGAAAAGTTTGTCTCTTCAAAGAAGATCTTGATCACTTTCAAATATGCATAGAAATAATGTTTAGGCTAAGTTTCTGCAGATTGAAGATGAAATTAAATTTATATTCAGAAAGTAAGTATAATAAGCTCCTACACAATCACTTGACATAGGAAAAAGCTCTTGGACATGTCACTAATTATAAATTTAGACCCACCTGAAAAATTTTGAAGCTTCAGAGATACATCAGGACTAAAATTTAATTTTAAAAATCATTTTAATTATTTTATTAAATTTTAAACTTTCTAGCCAATATAACTTAAATATATACTGACAGTAAGCCCTGAGATGTAACATGAGTCTGTTGAAGCTATGCTTAAGCAACATTTGCAAAAAAGAAATTAGAAATCTGTGCTTATTTAAAAGATGTACTATTATAAATATTGCAGACATTTAAAATATATAAATATGTATATTTTATATATTTAAATTTTAAAGCTATTATTTTGAAACTATTCATTGCATTATTTTTTGCTTGCTTTAAATTGTTTCTTAATATATTAAAACCTGCCTAATAGCTTTGAGTCCATTGTCTTAATAGAAGCAATACAACCAAAATGATAGAATATAAACTCCACTATTTTTGCAAAACCATCAAAAATGGTTAGAGATTATGTATTTCTTGTCACTTACTTATTTAGACCATATGAATAGCTTAATAATTCTACACGGGAAATAGTGGTTTTATTTTAAAGAGTATCAATCACACTGTTAAATAAAGGAGGCAAGTACACACTCTGCAATTACTAAATTGCCTTTTAGGAGTTACTATGAGTGCTTCAGATAATACTGACATGTACTTCTCTTCCTGACCGAATTATAATATTCTGTTAAGGACAAGGAGTGTATGCTTATGCTTCCTAATGCATCTCCTGTGCCCATTAGTGAATGTGACACATAAAGCTTTTGATGACAAATAAACTGCTTTTCAGTGAAGCAATAGATGGAAGGAAGCCTATAACATTGAGAGTAATAAGCGGAGGCCAGTTTGAGAAAGAGTTGCAGCAGAAAGATTTGCTTGGAGGTAAGATGGCTGAGATATGCAGTGAGATGATAAAGAGACTAACTTGACAAGAAAGGAGTAGATTCTATTAAAGGAAAAATGGGCAATTAACTCCATTCATTTATTTAGCCTTGAAAGGCCATGAAGCTTAGAGAAATTAAGCATTTTGCCCAAGGTGATCCAGTGAGTAAGAGACAACATAAGGATGGTCAGAGCTGTCAGACGAAAGATTTTTGAGCTCTTTAGTAAATGTGGCAGCAGAGAGATCACAGATGGTGATCAGAAAACCTGGTTGTTCTGCCTAATTCTCTATATAAGGCTGCCAGCAAGCTACTCATTACCTCTTGCATCCTTTTATTTATCTCACACATTTGTGTAAAGAGGGCTATCAGACCTCCTGCAAAATACTGCAGAGATCCAAGAGTCATGAATAAAGTTAGGACTAAATCACATATGTTGGTATCATGGTTCCTGCTTTTAATCTTAGCCCTAAAATAACTCCCTGATCAGAAATAACAAGATATTACTGCCCTCACAGTAATATGACCCTCTGAAGGCCTGTTCAATCCCAACTGGAGAGTAAATAGATGCACATTAAAATAGTAGAATTTAAAATAGACTATCATGTCACTGTTCAGATCTGTAAGACACGTGGTCTTCCTCTCTTGCCACAAACACCATCACCTCCACTACTGACATTTGAGTCCAGATTTGGAATTAGTGCACTACTCCTGCCATACTCAAGCCTTGTTTTGAATTTTGTTTTGTAACAAATTAAAAGCTTATCTCGTAGGTGGGCTATGTTAACCAAGCGAGGCATTCCAATGATGTGAAGCATTTGATTACGAGTGTCAAATTATTTTATCTTTTCTTCCCAGAAAATCTATTTATTATTGAAGCGATGTGAAGGATTCATTTATTCTTTAGTAAAACTTCTCTTTTGCACGACCTGCTCCAGCCAATGACTGCCTACTGGTTAGTCTAGGTGGGTCCTCTTTTTTTTCTTCATTACTACTTGTTTTTCAGAATGTGTAAAAGTCTTCCTAAAGTGCTTCTGTTTTATTGAATTCACATAAATTGCTGACAAATTTTAATGAGAGTTTATCTCATTAAAAAGACATCTTCGTATATAAATTATGTCACAATAAGGTTTTATTTCTGATTTTAATTGCTTTTTTAGCCCAATATCCATTTTTATTTACAATGTCATAACAAACCAATTTGCCTTTCAAGAAGAAATAAAGGAAGAAAGGAAGAAAGGAACCCTTGCATCATTTAGTATTTTGCACAAGAAATTTAAACCATGACAAATATTTTAAGAATTGATATTTTTATAATAGAAAATAATTGCTTAAACATGACTGGAAAAATGTAAGGTAATTTGAAGGCAGGTGGGCTCTAGTAATAGAAATCAATCTAAGCTTCTACAATGTCACTATGACCCAAGGATCAGAATGTTATATGAAAAAATTCCTTTAAACTCAGAACTAGTAACTAACAATGAATGCTTATGTAGTAAAATTGTCAGCACAGTTAATTAGCTCCATAATTCTATATTCTCTCTCTTGAAGAGAAAAAAACATTTTTTAAAAAATCAGCAAATTCCAGAAGGTTAAATTGCAGTTGAAAATTAGCTGCAAGAGAGTCTGAGGATATAATTTTTAGCATTTCTGCCTCTCCTGAATACAAAAGTATAATTTAACGATAATTAATGTGGTCCTTTTAATTTATTTTTGTATTTATCTACTTATCCTTTGACAACCCTCATTTCAGTGTTTCAACTGTACATATACATTTATTTTCCTATACTTTTAGAAAATAACAAATAAAGGGGAAGAATATAATATAATATTATTTCATATGAACTATCATCCAAATGTTAAGTATCTTTTTCCCTGGGACCTCTTGGAGACACTCAATATCAGATGTAACTTTAATTCTTTAAGTAGCCTTGGTTCTTGTCTAAGTTACAATCTCATTGTTAATTTACTATAACTAGGAATCAAGCAAGAATAGTCATTGTTAATGTCCATTTAATAACATAAAAGGAGCACCAGAAATAGAAAATGAATATATGTATTACAAAGCAGAAGAAAACTATGGCTAACTATCTGAATTTTGTTTCAATCAGACAATTGATTATGCTTGGTATCAACGGATTTCTTCCTCAATCATCTATTAATTTTTTCATTTTCTCTTAGCCAGTACCTAAATTACTTGGAAATCTATACCTGACAGATAGGATTACCAAAACTTTCAAATGTTGTTAATTTTTTCTATGTAGATAAATTAGTCTTCTAGGGCTGCCTTAAGAAAATAATGTAGGGCTGGGAAGTTAGCTCAGTGGTTCCGGCGCCTGTCTTGCAAGCGCAAGGATCCGGGTTCGGTTCCCCGGTAACCACATAACAATACTGGGTGTGGAGACCCACACCCAGCAGCAACCAGTACCACATACCACAGTGCCGGGCGTGGTGGCTCACGCCTGTCATCCCAGCACTCGGGAGGCAGAGGCAGGAGGATTGTGATGTGAGTTGGAGGCTGAGCTCAGGGCCAGCCTCAACCACAAAGCAAGACCCTGTCTCAAAAAAAAAAGAAAAAAAAAGAAAAAAAATGTAGATTTATAGCTTGAATAAAATAAATAAAGCCTTGCTTTGAATTCTGTTTTGTAACAAATTAATAGCTTATCTTTTAGGTGGGTTATTTTAACCACATGAGGCATTCCAATTCTGTTAAACAGAAATAAATTTCTGCTAAGCAGACATAAATTTTCTTATTTCTGGCAGCCACATATCTATGACCAAGGTACTGTCAAAATTGGTTTGTGGTGAAAACTAACTCTGGCTTGAGGCTGCCTTATCACTGTGTCCAACCATGATCTTTCATTCATGCACATGTGAAGAAAGTGGGAGATCTAGCTTGTCCCTACCATTTCTTATGAAGACACAATCTTATCATATTAGAGTTCTTTGTAAATTTATTTCATTACAACCTTAACAAATCCATATATTCAAATACAGACATACTGGATTATAAGGCTTCAAATATGATATTTTGGATACAACCAGATCACAATTATTAGATTTCAGACTGGTGTATCTTACTCTTTCATACTACCGTTTTTTAACAGAAACTCTGTTTCCTTTGATAATAAAGGTCATTCACTACATAGTATGCACAATTTAAAGTGTTACTTTAGTAAAATGTGGCATGTACAAGTAAAAAAAAATACATTTTATCTTTCTGTTCAATTCAGTCATTATTAATCTCCTGCTGAAAGAAATTCCAAACTAGCAAGATCTAAGTTCATTGGAAATGAAAGACAATTATTTTGTGTGAGCACATTTAACTGTCACAGGAACATGTAGGCCTGACACATTTTGGTTTTGTGTCAAATGAAGCTATGAGGGACACAGAACCATGTATGATTTTAAATTTGATCTTCATACTTTGAAAAAGAACCTATAGACTGCAAGGTGGTGGTTTCTGATTGATTCCTCCAATTGTGTTTTCAAAAGTAGATTTCATTATTTTAGGTTTACTACTTCAAAGAGACATGTTACAAGGAAACATTTCCTCCTTTCATCATCGTTTTAGCTCTTCTACTGGTATTTCCAATGATTTTTATTTCCAGGTAAGGTAGATGACAAGATAGTTTGTCTTTGGTGAATATTTTTGTTTCAGATCAAACTCATCCAGGGCTGTGTTGCAGTATTACTAATCAGAGTTCCTTTGGCTTCCCGGAGTTGCTTTTGAATCAGCTTTGCATAGTGCTTTCCTTCCAGTAAGGAATGACATTACTGATATGGGTAATATCACATCTTTTCTCTGGTATGAGAAAATAAAGATGTAAATGAGTTCTAGAATTGCATGTCACATATTGTGAAATAGAAATACTCAAAGTACAATAGGGTGAAGAAGAAAAATAATCAGATTATAACAAAAAAGAAAGGAAACCAATTGTATGTATATAGGTAGGTGGTAGGGTGGGTAGGGTTATGGGAAAAAAATGAGAATTAAGTTGTGTCTTATACTGGTACAAAATACCCATTGTGGAGTGCAATTATGATGTGTATATGTAATGCACCAATAAAGATTTCAATTAAAAAAAGAAAGAAACAAATGACTAGAGGGGCAGGGGAATTAGCTCAGTGGTTCTGGTGCCTGTTTTGCAAGCACAAGGGCCTGGGTTCGATTCTGCAGCAACTGGGTGTGGAGACTCAAGCCCAGCAGCAATCAGTACCACATACCACTGTGCCGGGCGTGGTGGCTCATGCCTGTAATCCCAGCACTCGGGAGGCAAAGTCAGGAGGATTGCTGAGGCAGGAGGATTGCTGTGATGTGAGTTTGAGGCTGAGCTCAGAGCCAGCCTGAACTACAAAACGAGACCCTGTCTCAAACAAACAAACAACAACAACAAAAAAGAAACAACTTACAAGAGAAGATACATTCGCTTTGGAAAACATGACCCTTTTTGTCAAGGATATCCCAATCTCAGACTCACATGCAGCACTTTACTTCATTAAATGGGGCTTTGCTGCAGAGTTGTATTATGGTTTTATGCCTTGAGGGAAATGTAGAAATGGGCGTTATCTCTGGGTATCTAATTCTCTAACACTCAGAAATTATTCTTAGGGAGAAAATGGGTATTTATCAGAATGTTGTGGATAGAATGTCTGTTTTCTTCAAATGTAAATGTTCAGACCCTACTCCGCACTGACAGTTGGCAGTCCTTGTGAAGATCCTTACGATGAAATCAACAGCCTTACAAGAACAAACATGAGAAAGATCACTTCTGTCTCTCTTTGATGTAGAAGGCTACAGAAAAGTGTCATTCTGCAAACTAGGGACATGCCCTGGATCTGAATCATCTTGTACTTTGATCTTGGGCTTCTCAATCTTCAGAAATAATGAGAAATATACATTTGCCATTGGACTTGCCCAGTGTATAGTCTTTTGGTTATAGGAGCCTGAACTCCCTGGGATAGAGCTTTTATTTATATCTCTAAAGGTTGAAGTTCTGATTATTTTAAAGGATATGAACACATTTTACACACGAATTTCATCTTTCTTTTACATGTTACAAACGAAGGTCAAAGTAGCAGAAATGCCTACTGACAATGTTGGAGAAACCCTTCTCTGTAGTCCGACTAATGTGCTGATGATGTATGTATCACATGATAATAAATTGAAAATAATGAATTATTTAAGGGCTAATTTGCCAGTAAAATCTAATAAGTTTACACTTTTGCAGGTAAATTTGTACTTATATGATTGCGATAAGCTGATATTTTACCTCTTCTTTATCAGTCAGGTGACAGGGCATCATTTTGACTTTTAACCTAGAGAAAAGTCATAGACATTACTTACACCTCACTCTCGATCTTACTAATGTTGTGTGACCCAGAAATTCTGTATGCTCCACTCCCTGAAATACATTTGTCTAGACAAGCAGCTACATATAGATTTTGTTTTCCTTCCTGTAACATGTTATTGCTTTGTTGAAAAATCTATCACCACGCTAGAATCCAGGAGAGGTTCAATAAGAGGTCAAGACTACAGCAGAAAAAAACTAATTTCAAGAGTCAGAGAGTTGATATAGTTGATAAGTAAAATATCATACCTGTCCCACTGTTCCTGCCAACTCAGTTATTTTAATTACCTCACTTCCTCTTTTTCTTCTCTGCACCACCTTTCCCCATCACTTTCTCCCCCTCCATCCCTTTCTCCTCTTCCTTCTGTCTCTGTCTGTCTGTCTGTCTCTCTCTCTCTCTCTTACTCCTCCTCCAAAATAATTGCTGCATAAAAAGTACCACATCTATAATAGTTTACTCTATTATATAGAACTATAAATACATTTGAATTTGTAACTTTAAGCTAGTTTAAAATGTTACCTATGGCATGGTATTTTGTGCAAAGTCCTAAATTATATTGTCCATGTGCAGTCTATCTTGTAAACTGGAAGGAATGTGTTAAAAATTGCCATCCTTGTTTCTGTCAATAATCTTGTTTTCCCTCCATAATTATCCCATGATTCCAGTGTTTTTATTAATTGCTTTATTTTCAGAGATTTATACTTGAATCATCTTTCAAACACAGATTTCAGTCTAAAGTTCAAATAATACATTTGGTATTTTACCACTTCCCAACTATGCACAATATAAATATATGTAAAGTAACTAAATAAATGCCTAGTAGCTAGAGTCTTATTGCAATATCTAGGATATGGAATTAGCTCAGAATCTATTACTTATTCTCATAATTTGTATTCTTACTATTCAACCATAACCATGTCTTAAGTCTCACTGGTTAGTATTAGCTCAAACTCTATGAAGAATAGCCATGGAAATTTGTGTTCATTTCCTCAGTAGATGTTTAAACTCCCAATTTGTGCAGAATCATTTATTGAAATTCATAAGGAACATTTATAATAGTTTTATTTGTGACAGCATGTATAGGCCTCCTTCATTTGTGTGCAAACTCTTATTTAAACGGTCCTGAATTGTAAATTTGCAAGATTAAGGGCTTGTTGCAGAGGCGAATTTCCAGTACTCCCTAATACAAGCTACCAACAGATTTCTCTCTTTTGTGTGTGTGTGTGTAATGTTTTTTCCTTATGTCTATTTTAGAACTATTGTGAATTTTTAGTATGTCTATCAAATAATAAATACTTAAGGCCTTTATGAACCAGTACATGGTATTTAGGGCTATGGGACAAATGTCTTAGACAGACTAGAAATAGAGTAGTATAGAATAATCCATGTGACAATGTATTAGAATGCATGATATCACTATGAGCACATGTTTAATTTAATATATGTAGAGAGTCACATACAGAAACATTTATAGAAACATATGAAAATGTAGTGTGCACACATATAATTTTTATATTACAGGTGAGAGGTTTCAGACACATCAACTCTCTGGGAGCAATAAGTGTATCAGTGTTCAGATACTGCATTATAAGTCCACTTTATACTACAATGAACCTGGGCTTCTTAGATTAATAACTGTTTTTAGAGTTTACCACAAAAATACACAAAAAGTTTAGAATATCTGGAACACTGGGATAAAAAGAAATGCTCAAAGATAAAACTTGTAAAATACAAACAGAACCACACATTAATAATTTATAGTTGAATTTCCCCAAAGCTCCATAAAGATTCAGTCCTTGGGTGTCACTGTTAGAAGATGGCGGCACCTTTAGGCAGTGGGACTTAATGAGAAGTCCTTGGGTCACTGGGACCCCAGATTCTTCTTTCCCTTTGTTCCTTGATTGTAAGGCGAGCACTTCAGCTTTGTTTGTGTTCTGGCTACCACAGGCACAAAGCAATGAAGCCACCTAGTCATTGGCCTGGAGCTACAAAAGCATGAGCCAAAACAACCTTCTACATGGATAACTTATTCTCTCAGATATTCTTTTATGGAAACAAAATGCTAGTTAACACATTAAATGTTATAAAGTGCTAAGGAAAACACATACAAAGGCCAAAATCAGTTTAAGGACCAAGTTACTAAGTAGACTTGAGATTAGGATGCTAAATATAAACCAAATCTATGAGTCCATATTGATATAAATCAATAATTGAACAAATATTTTAAGAGAATAGAAAAAAATCTATAATGTAAAATTGTTGTCTTTGGGAAATATTGCTGAGATTTCCAGGCCAGTGATGATACATGGGTGCAGAGTCACCAAATCGACCAGTTTCTGGAACTATTCCAAAGTTTATTAGGTTTCAGGGTGTTTTATAGTAAATATTTAGTGGGTGTGGTGAGAGCTGATAAGGGTCTAGAGTCCATTAGTTTAGCTAGGGTCTTACCTAATAAGGGGATTTTGTGAGCAGGGGCTTACACGGCAGGAGCAGGCTAGGGGGATGTGAGGCCAGGGACGAGAGACAAAGGAGGGTGGAGGTTAAGAAAGCCATTGGCAGGGCTCAAAGTATGGGTGTGAGTGTGCTCAAGCCCCTAAGGGTTTCCGAGTCTGTAGGGAGACAAGTCTCAAACTTCATGCTCAGGAGATAGGCATACTGTGCACCTGCCCTAGCCAAGCTTGAACCTCTCCTTTATAAAAGTATTCCAAATAAATTTTGTAGACCAACAATATCTTCAGTGACCTAGAACATGAGTCCCTTAAGCATCAAATACACTTGAAAGCTTCCTTCCAAAGTGTGTGATAAAAGAGGTGAAGGGTAATGAAAACATCAGTGAAACTTTACAAATACTACATTAGCTAGATAGATGATCAAGGTTAAGACCAACAGTGGAACGTCAAATTGATTAAATATATTCTTGATGTAATCTGATAAAAACAGAAGGTTATACTTTAATTGACTTGTCCCAGAGCCATAAGTATAGTCTAATCACTAAGGAAACATTAGACTAAAGCGACTGAGGGATATCCTGAAAAACACCTCTTTCTGAAGAGCACTAACAGTTTCTGAAAGTACTGCTAAAGTTTGTCAAAAACAAGGAAGCAGTGAGAAATGGTGGAGCAGCTGTCACTCTGGAAAACTGAGGCAAACAGATGACATTTTTAAACCCAGCCCAGGAAACTTAATGATTTAATGAGAATTTGTCCTCAAAATTAAAGTAACATAATAAAACTCAAAAATCCAAACACCTAAAGGTGTAGTTAAGTGTTAAGGCCTTGAGTTCAATCACAGTTTTTAAAATTAACAAACTAAAACAAAGCAAAATGAGAAGATCTGAAAAACTCTCAGAACCTAATAGAGTAAAGGCTGGATATAATATAATATCCTGAAAGTAAACCTGCAATAGGACAGACAGATAAGAACCAGAAGAATGTGAAAAAGTAAAATCTATAAAATTATCATGTATACATACATCTATATATCTATATATCTGTACATATATATATATATATATATATATAGAGAGAGAGAGAGAGAGAGTCACATACAGAAACATTTATAGAAACAGATATGAAAAATGTGTATATATATGTATATATATATATAATTTGAAGCACTATTAATACAGACCATGAGGTGTGAAGTGATAATAATGAGATGCCTCTGAACTATTTTTCCAATGTTTTTGCAAATATTAAATTTTTAAAAGTAAAATTATTTTTCTTCAAAAGCTAAAAAACTTTGGTGGAAAGCTCGAATACACTGAAGTGGAAGGTAAGTTCTGAACTCGCCATAGTAGTGCGTTATGCTTTGGCCAGCAAGGCTCTGTAGCACTAGCATTCACGTTCTTCCCTCCAGGTGATGTAAAATATTCAAACACTACCTTCGGCCACTGCCATGTCTGCATTTCTCCTTTTGATTCTCACAAGAAGGAGAGAAAACTCAGTGGGGAGATCAAGTCTACTGATCTTCCTCTTTCCAAGGTATGTTCAAGTTTATATAATCGCCATTGACTTTCAAAAGTTAGCAAGAGAGTCTGCGAAATACGACTTTTACTATTACAACCTCTGCGGAAATATATTTAGAAAGGAGACAAGCAAAGGATGCTTGCATCCGTCATCAAACCTGACATATTTCCTTCATTTGGTCTGAAAGATTTTGGGAAAAGTTCACCATTATTTTGTCTCTAAGGTTGAAATTTAATATTTTATGTACATTTCTTGGGGTAAAGGCTGAAGATGTATCTAATTAAGATATTCTGTTCCCCCAAAGAAATCTGTGAGCCCATTACTGAGACCAGTCTTGAGTTTGAAGAAAATTATTGGAGCATCAAACCAATTCCAATAAAAAAAAATATCACAAGACAAAAAGAGAGAAAACACCAAAGAGTTTTTAGGTTCTGTTGTCTATGGTTTTTTTGCCCTTGGCTGTTCATTTCAGGTGAATTAGCTCATTCCCATGTGGTTTAAATCTGCTTGAATCACAGTTTAATTAACTAATGATTAATATAGTATTAAGGGAGGCACAATGTCCTTAAAAGTTTTGTTGCCAAAGTAAGGTCCTAAGTAGAAATGACTGAGTAATGTTTAAATCTAACATAGAGAAAATCTTCCTACACTTTACTGGAAGATTTTCATTATTCTTATGCACCAGCAAAATACCAACATAATTTTCATTTGTCTCAATCTTGACATTAGATAAAACATTTAAATATTATAGTTGGATCATTTAGAAATTTGATGAAAATATTTCCACATATATAGATATGATTGTTATTTACTGCAGGCTGAAAAAAAATTTTTTTAAATGTAGTGCCTTGAAAACTGAATGAGAGAAAATATAAGCAGTATAAAAGCCAGTTTCTGCATAAGACCAATAATACTAGAATGCTAAAAGTCAATCCTGGCAATTTGAAGGGAAAGAGAAGTAGAAATACAGAGAATTGAGACTGAATTTATGTAGTTTTCTTCTGATATCTTCATTAAAGCGTCACCATTTGAATGGATCTTAAAATGATGAGTTACCTCAATATCTCTATAATTACTGCTTTGAATTGATTTTGTATCAGATATCAAGACAAAAGCCACTGTATTGAAAGAAAAGAAATAATCAGATAACAAACACTAAGCTAAATATGAGCACTTGTCCACACTCTTTACAAAGTCTAGTCTCTGTTGAGTTTGTTAGGAGCCTGGGGAATTGCAAAACTACTTGCAAGAAGCGCAAGGGCCCGGGTTTGATTCCCCGGTAACCACATACCATACTGGGCATGGAGACTCACGCCCATCAGCAACCAGTACCACATACCACAGTGCTGGGCGTGGTGGCTCACGCCTGTAATACCAGCACTCGGGAGGCAGAGGCAAGAGGACTGCTGTGATGTGAGTTGGAGGCTGAGCTCAGGGCCAGCCTGAACCACAAAGTGAAACCCTGTCTCAAAAAACCTTAAAAAAAAAAAAAAAAAAAAAAACCTACTTGCAAGAAGAAATCCTAACAGAATTTTTAGGCAAATTTTATTGTTGAAGAACCCTTACACATGGAAAACAGACTTTAAATAATTTGTAATTACATGACAAAATCTTCACATTTCTGAACCCATACTAAAAGTAAATGAACCTCTTTTGCAGTCTTCCATAGCAGAAAATATATTGAATAGTGTCTACTTGGACAAACCACAAGGAAAAAAAAAAAAGACAAAGGGATATTCTTTAAGAAAAAAAAAATAAAGAAAACAATGTGAGATATTCAGAAAAAGAATTACACTTTTGTAGCTCAAAAACTTGCTCATTTACAAAGGGTAAGACTGATGTTTACAGAAGAAATGATCATTGGGGAAAGTTTCTTTTTTTTTTTTTCCAAGCATTATTTATTATTGTCTTTATTCTGAAGACTAATATGTTTGAGTAGTAGAGAACTTGTTCAGTCCCAAGTTTGTATGTCTGTGGAAGTTCCTTCCAGACAATGGTGTAAATACAGGAAATTCATTTAGAAGTTCTTGACTTTGGCCAGCATGTAGCAGTCATTAAACTTTGTATTAGGGATGTGGTTACTTTAAGTTATTGATATTTTCAAGATTGAATTGCAAGATAAAAATTGTATGCCTTTATATTGATAAAGTGGACTCTCATGTTTACTTAATATTTATACTTTGGCATATATACAAGCTTTCCCCTGGAGAAGAAACTCCTTTTATTTATTTTTCATATAATGTCTGGAAATAATCTTAATGTTCTAATACAGGAGATATGTAGATAGTTCAAATATGTTTAGTCGAACCCAGGGTTATGTTTAAAAATAGGCTAACTGCCAAGGTGAGTTGGTTTTGTAGCTTATATGCAAAATTCCTACTACACATGTATATCAATAAAATGGTAGGATGTATCCTTAATCATTGTTTATATTACTATGAGAATTGTCTACCTAAGAATCAAGTCTGTGAACACAAAACTCAACTACATATTATGAAATGAAATGGCATTAATCACAGCTCTCTCTCTCAAATGAATTACAGCTGATGCTGACATCAGTGTTTAAAATTTATTTCTTTTATGATTGATTAAGCTAGCTTGAGTTAAAGTTTTTTTTAATTCAATAGAAATAGCACTGATTCATACATTTATATGTCAGTTGAACATAACATAGTTTTAAAATACAGTAGTCACAGGACAAGGTCCCAATTTTTCCTTGTTTTTAGAATTAGTTAGTGGAAATCTGCACACGTGTGACAACAGCAGTGTAATTGTGCCTGGCATCTACCTTTCTGGGGTCTTAGAAGAGAAATGTAGCTCTAGTCATACTCATTTGTATTCAGGAAGACATTTTATTTTATGGATAGTTATTTCCATAGATGATTATAGTAGTAAACAATGTAGGGACATTTAGAGAGTTTGGAAATCACTATATTTGTGCTAGCTAGTTATTTGTTATTTTAACAATTATTCTATATATGACTAATAGGATCAAAATCTGAGGTGTGGTTGAAATATGAATGCTAAAATCTAACATAAAATGATGGCAAAAGACACACTACCATTAATTCCCTGTGAGATATTCCTTTTCAACTGGGAAAACATTTATACCAGCTTTCATGATACTTTCTGAAGCAGTTCTAGAAGTACAAATTTTGAGTCTTTAGTGTACTCTCATGACTGCCACAGTATCTTTCATTGATTGAAAATATTTATCTTTCATGTCTACTTTTGAGGTTAGAAAGGACCCAGGATCCACATAGTACCATGTTGTTAAACTAGGTATATCATATTTTTAAAAGCTTACTTTTTTCCCCCCTTTGGGTAGCACTTAGGAGCTACATTCACTGTGTTTTTATCATACCTCCTAAAGTGACTCTAAAAGCGAACCTTCAAAACTGCTTCAGAAAGTGGCAAAAACAATAGGAAAAGTGCTTTCAATGTAATAAGGAGCAATGAATTAACTGCAATATTTCTTTTACTATAATGAATTTTAAAGGTTAAATATCCACTGTTGATTTTGATCCCATCTCATACACTTTAATGTTTGGTTAACAAAGTTTCGACATTTCAATTAGAGGTGAATAGATTGTATGCTACTCAATAATCTGAAATGTTTGTACTTAATGAAAATGATCAAAATACAGAGAAGTAATGCCTAGTTTTATTTGGTGCTGGATCTATATTCCTTTGAAGGCAAGCCAGATATACACAAAGGCTTTAAGTTAATAAAGAAACAAAAATGCAATTTATACTAGTTTTTTTGCCCATAAAGCTGGGAAGCATAACAGTACTTTGTGCATTGTAGACCAATACTCTACCACTGGCCAATAATCATGACTGCTATACCAAATCTGCAGCTCTGACATAGAACTATGTGGTGAAATTGCATGAAAGGGTGAGATTCTTTCCAGGCTTCAGATAACTCCTAAACTTTTGTCTACAGTTCAGTAACAATATCAATTATTATTAGCTAATAGTAGATTAATGAAATATTTCAGGAAAATGATAAACTGATACTACAAAGAACTCGTTCAAAAGAGGTAAGTCCTTTATAAATGAATAAATGTTTAGAGTGTTAAAACACTGAAGTACTGTTTTCTTTCTGCTCACAAAATTATTGCACTGAATTATACTTTTTCCCTTTGTGGTTTTATATACCAAGCCAAAAACATTATTTAAAGATAAGCTTTTATAATGCTTTCCTTCATTGAAAACAAAGAAGATGATTTCTGCTGTGTGGCTGAAGCAGTGGGAGTGTCGATAAGGGCAGCAAGACAACATAGATGAGATAGACGACTTACCTGAGGCAGGCTCTGCGCTTCGGCATCTACTGAGAGCAATTAAACGCTTGGTTATAAATGGAAAAGATTTACTCTCATCTCTATTTTTGCTACCCAGAATTGAACTTCAGAGAGATTACTTTAGGTGGAAACCAACGATCCACAAAAATGTGCTCCAGGCTAAAACTGCTATGACTGGTCATGATAATCTTCTCAGTCATAAACTAGCCCCTTACTGAGAATCACACTGGCTCTCCTCCTTGAGAGTGTGCTTAGAAAAATGATTCAATAACTTAAAAATTAAACTAATATCATGCCTTAAATGAAGGCAGTGAAAAAGATTGTAGGGCACATATAAAAAAAAAGTTGACATGATAACATTTGAACTTTATTAATGTATAATAGATGGGCTGATAATTCTAACTTGAGAAGATAGCTCCTGAGACCTTACACATAAGCCTTCTCCTTTTTTCCTCTTATTTCAGAAAATTTGATAAAATCTTGCAACCTACTAATATTTATAATTTCTGTACTAGCCTTGTTAGAGTATAGCTCTTTAATGGCTAATATATGCATACTGTATTAGTAAGTGAATTGTTTATATATATGAACGTCTTGAATTCTGAAAGGATAAATTTGTGTTTTGGGAAGGTTTTTCTTTATTTAGCCTGTTTGGTAATTTTAATATTTTATTTTTCCTCACCTATTTAAAACTTCATACTGTTATAATCTGATGATATTATCCAGTCTTTGTTTCATTTTTTTCTTCCCTGTTGAGATGTTCATGTGAAACTTTGAATTCCTCACAAATAATGCTCTTGTTTTGTATCTCCCAGAAATAAACATTGTTTCAGACGTCGATTTTCCAGAACTATCTACAACCCTCCTAACTTATAATATGTACTATACATTATAAAATATATTTATTTTACAATTTTGAACCCTTTAGGGAGCTATTTGTACACAGAGTGGACTGACAGAGTTCCATGACTTTGTAAGAATGAAAGTGAAAAATGTTCTCCTAGGCTGTGGCTGAAGGACTCAGCTCTCCAGTAGTTTTAAAGATGGACTTCATTCTGGATAAGTAAGGAAATGGGCAGATCCTATAAACCTGTGTGGGGTTGGGGGTTTGGGGAGTGTGTGCGCACATGCATGCAAAGTATAGAGGAAAACAAGAATACTATTAGTCATATTTGTTTTATACTTCATTTCTCAGGGGCAATGCTGTCTTACATAAATCTGTTTACCTTTGCTGATTCTATCTTTATTTTTCTCAGTATGTGTAGACAGATATCTTTTAAGATATTTGCAGTTATCAATTGATTTAATGATAGTGGATAATTTTATTATAAAACCTATATTCAAGCATAGTTCATAGAGTAAATGATCCTACTGATTTAGTTTCTTAGTTTGGATTTTACTCCACATCTGTATGTCATCTATTATAATATACAAACATAAAGACACATATGCCACTTAAAACAACTGAAAAATTCAAAATTTTGGATTGAAGAGGTATGACTTTAAACACATACTTTGTTGATACATAAATTATATATTATTATTTGTACATTAAGAAAAAGTAAAAGGGGATATTTTTCCATCTTCAGGAGTTTTATTTTTCAAGTAGTATTAGACAAATGGTACAAAAATACAGTAAAGGAAAAATTCTGATTAAATCTAAAATTTGTTACATAATTTATATTGGAAGAACTCAAGAAATATTTACTAATTTGAAAGAAAAACTAAAACAAGGAAGGATATTTGCTATTGCTTATTCTATTTCCAAAAGTTATTCTGTTATTGATTTGTTTTAATCAACATTTCTAGTGATAACTATATGCAATAACTTCTTTTGATTTGTAATAAAAATTTTTTTCCTATTAATATTGACAAGATTGAAGATTTTTCTTATTCTTTTTTTGGGCATATATCTCTGAATATATTTCATTGTATTTAAAATAAAAATGATCATAGTTGTAGATTATTTACTTATTCTATAGTAAACTAGGTCCTTATGCATATCAACAAAATTACTTTGTCATTAAGAAATACCATAAAGTCTTGGACAGGTTTCAGTGACATAATGCATAGAGTGTAAGAATAATATCAAATTTAAAAAATCTATTTATTTTATGTAATTACCTCTGCTGACCTACAGCCCACCTACATTGTTCATATACATGGGAGATGATCGTTGCCATGAAACTATTTTCTTTGAGTTTGCAATCATTCAAAAGAAGAAAATAAATAGTAGTATAGACTACCATATTGCATTCCATCCTATTCTTAATATTGTGAAATTTCAGTCTTAAGTGGTTTTGGAATACGCCTTGTGTGTGCTTCTATTGGTCCATTCAGTCTTGGTCCCAGTGTCTCAATTGCTTGGTGAGGTAGAGGAAAAACCTTTTTTTTATATCTGTCCATGTATGTCCATGTATGAAGATTTGGCAAAACAATGGTTGAAAATATGTTTTTAGCATATGTAAGATGTTAAGATGAAACTTTGTCCTAATTTTAATTTCTAGAAATCTTCCTTTTCTTGTTCTCTGCAAATCCATGTCCAAGCTGTCTTTAGTACCCAAGACAAGAGGAAAAACTAATCATATTTGTCAAAATCAGACAAATTGATTTTGCTAATGGTGATATCATTCTCTTGAAAAACAAAAACATATGTTATATACTTTTCCATTACTTTTATACTCAGTTTGTGAGAAATTTGCCTGGTAGCTAATTTCTTAGAACAGGTTCAAACCTCTGTGTTTGTCTCTCATCTTAATCTTACCTGTATTTTCTGTTATTTTGCTGGATTCCTGAATAGAACAAGAGCTGATATAGTGTTAACATTTATGCTTGAAGGAAAAAAAGAGGTTCCATATATCTCTTGCGTATTAAATTTATTTTCCTCCTTAGAATTATGATATCTATTCTAATTGATGTACTTTTCATTCACATAACTAATAATATCATTTTCTTTTGTATTTTTAGAACTATGCATGGAAGAAAATATTGGTCAGACACTATTCAGGAATGAATATTCAAATATAAGATCATCAAGTATACTAATTCTCCATCATAAATGCATCTATGAAAAATTATTGAAATGATAAGCCTCACAATATCGTAAGTAATAATAAATTTATGAGATATACTAGGTTTTGGAAAAATGAAAACCTGTAAATTATCTTGAGTTATGATAGTCTCCATCATGAGGGTTAGGATGTGAGGTATTTAGAAAGAGAGGACATGGGCCGGGTATATAACTCAGTGGTTCTGGCACATGTCTTGCAAGCGCAAGGGCCGGGGTTCGATCCCTGGTAACCACATAACAATACTGGGCGTGGAGACTCACGCCCAGGAGCAATCAGTACCACATACCACAGTGCCAGGTGTGGTGGCTCACACCTGTAATCCCAGCACTCGGGAGGCAGAGGCAGGAGGATTGCTGTGATGTGAGTTTGAGGCTGAGCTCAGGGCCAGCCTGAACCACAAAGCGAGACCCTCTCTCAACCCCCCTCCCCCCAAAAAAAAGAAAGAGAGGACCTTACTGTCACAGTGCTCGTAAGTGTGCATTGTGTTTACTCAGTACTCTCTTTGCAGGGTCTGGACATCATACATGGTATGATCAATGGACAGGATGATTAAAATGAAACAGAGATCAAAGCTACTAAAATTGATTGTCAGGGAATTTTAATACTAAGCAAGATCAAGAGAAGAATGAAATAACTGAACTTTACAGCCAAAATTTGGATGAAATGAAAAAGATATTATATCAAAAAATGTTTGACAGATTTTTAGTTAATATAATATAGAATTAAAAAAACATTATTTGATCTTGGTTATAGGGTTTAGAAGAAAATAACTGCTCCTCATATAAGGAATGTGGTAGAGTGAATGACCTTATTAAAAAGGTTCCAGAAGAGAACTATGTTTCAGTTAACTGTTTGGACCAGGCTTTTCAAAGGGATTAGTGGTGTATGGTAATGTGTTTGCTGTGGAAAAGTGCCTCCAAAGCTCTTAGGCATGAAGGTTGTAAGGTAACTTGACAATGGAAATTATAAATAAATAAAGAAGAAGGAATGACCTTGACTATTTTATTAAACTATATATTTGAATTGTCTTTAAAGACAATCTATATTTATATATTTTTTAAAAATTGAAATCAAAACATCTTCTAAACTTATTGAACATGGTAAAACTCAAAACTATGATATTGACATGAATTCATTCAAACTGTTTTAGAGATTCAAATTATATGTCTTTATGTATTATTTTTGAGCCAGTTCTAGGTGCATTTATCACCATTACTTGAAAGAACTCAACCTTAGTACTTAAAGGACATTTTTTACTAGAGATGATAATTTAATGATGAAACTCAAAATCCTCTAGAGGACTGGGGTGTACAATCATAATCTCTTTTATTTACATTAGTCTTTAATTTCGGCCTAATCTTTTACTAGTCTTATTAAGAATGAAAACAAAAGTAAATATTGATTACTGATATGTCTGTGTAGTATGCATTCTGTTCTAAGAAGATCTTTAAAACATATATTGAAAAACAATTTCTGTTTACATATTTAAAATTTTCTAACTTGTAACAGCAGATTTCCTTTTTTCACATTGTGTTTAAAATGTTATGTTATGTTTGCCTTTAATGTATTCTGATACTTTCACAGTTCCATAATTTTTATAGTGATTTATTTCATTTTTTATAACTAAATATTTCAGTACATTTTAGATATACATTATGATCACACTCAACATTGAGAATTTGTATCTGTGGATGACTATTTTTTTTCCCTTTCCCTTTTCCCTTATTAGTAAGACTTCAACCGAGTTAGATATAATAGGTGATCAGTCTCTACAGCCTGTCCTGGAGGATGCCCATTGATTCTCAAAGGCTACTTTGTGACAACTGACCTTATAATTAGTGCAGAAAGATTACTCTGACCCTCATACCTTGTTTGTATTTTTTGCTATTAATCTATTTTATATCTTTATCATGTTACATTATTTATTCTAAGAATTGAGTTTATATGCTGCTAAGGAATTTTTTAAAATTTTCTAAACAAGATATAACCTTTATTATGTTCATAGTGATGCAGAAAATACATATAATTTTTTTCTTATGGCATGCTACAATAATGAATGTTTCTAAATATCTAATAGACTAAATATAAAGGTCACTATCACAAATAGATTAACAAGAAAACATATAAACAAAGAAATATGAACAGTGAATCAGAGCTTTGAGTAAATGCCCTTAATTGTATCTACAATGTGTTTAGCTCACCAAAAGAAAGCATATTCTTAATCAGCAACTCAGTGAACTTTCTCCGAAATAGACCACATATTCGCTGATGATGCATACTAGTATAATTGGAAAAGTTAATCCAAAGTCAAAACTAGGACAAAGAAAATAAATACAAAGATTAGAGCAGAAATTAAGAAAACAAAGGCCCCAAAATACAAAGAATTAAACCCTAAACAAGTAGTTCCTTTTTTTGAATTAATAAACTAAGTAGAAAAATCTTTTAGCCATTTGTTTTAGCTTCTTTCCTCTAGTTTCAGAGAAAAATTACCTAAGATGTGAAGTTAGAAAGGAAAAGGTTTATGTTGTTGACAACTTGTAGAGATTTCAGGCCACAATGGGCTGGTTTTAAGGCAGGAGGCAGGAGGACAGTAGTTTATGGGAGGAGAAACTGCAAAAAAACAAGGAGGGACCTTAAAAGTGTCTTTCTTCACATTTTGTTTTATTTTTAAAATTTATTTTAACTATTCAAATTTATTTTTTATTTTTAATACATTTCATTGGTACATTATCATCACATTTAATTTTGAGAATTTGTACCTCTACATGATACATCTTAATTCTCATTTTACCTCATCTTTGACAAAGGAGCCAAGCATATTCAACTGAGGAATGATACTCTCTTTAACAAATGGTGCTGGAAAAAATTGGTTTCAACTTGTTGAAGGTAGGTCCATTTATTTCACTAGACACTACACTAAAATCAAAGTGGATTAGAGATCTAAATATTAAAACAAAAACAGTAAGCCTGCTGTTAGATAGATTAGATAGAATTCTTGAAGACAAGGGCATAGGAAAGACTTTATGAACAAGACCTCAGCAGCATGAGAACTAGCAGAAGGAAGAACAACAAGAGAAACTACCAGCAGATTGAAGCAACCTACAATATGAGAAA
>PVIR01019849.1:0-31437 GCA_004026965.1 Petromus typicus
TAAGGAATATGGCTCCATTTTTCTAGACTCTTACCCCTCTGGTTCAAGTCCCTCTCCATACAAACCTCATACCAATACAATATCCAGGACATGTTTTATTAAGTTATTATTTTGTCAGCTTCCTCCAATTAAGGTGTATATTCCTCAGAACTGTGGCCTGTGCCCTGCTCAGTTCTATGTGTAGGGCAAGTACACATCTCCTAAGCTCTTGCAGTGTCTTGCTTCTTTTGTGGCTTTGGGCCTTGAGTATGCTGGGCAAACGCTCTTCCACTATGGTACAGCTCCAGCTCTCCTGTCATATTTGTCATGATCTGGGTTTTTGTTGTTGTTGAGACAGGGTCTTGCTTTTTGTAGTTCAGGCCCTGAGCTCAGCTTTGAACTCACAGCAATCCTCCTGCCTCTGCCTCTCAAGTGCTGGGATTACACGCATGAGCCACCATGCCCAGCACTGTGATATGTGGTTCTGATTGCTGTCGTTGAGTCTTCATGCCTGGCATTGTATGTGGTTACTGGGGATCAAACCTGGGCCCAGGCACTTGCAAGGCAGATGCCAGAACTACTGAGCTAAATCCTCAGCCCTCTCTTGTCATATTTTAAGGAATCTAAAAATTACTACTTTATTTTGGGCACATCACCTAGGTTCTCTGAACCTCTTTCCTTAAATGTAAAGTGGGATTCTAATATTGCAGTTATGGATTCTAGATTCTATTGATCTGGTTGCAAAGCTCTAACATTTATAAATACATGATCTTAGGTAAATTAGTTAAGCCCTAGTTTCCTGTGCAGCACAAGAATAACTGTACACGTCAGTGAATTAAGTGATCTAGTATCCAGATGTGGTGGCCCATGAATGGAATCACAGCACTCAGGATGCTGAGGCTGGAGGCTGGTGAGTTCAAAGCCACCTTGGACTACATACATATCAAGGCTCGGTCTCAAAACAAAATAACTAAGCTAGACATTAGATATTAAAGAGTTTGCCTCAACACATCACTAGAACTCAACAAGTGTCAACTATAAATATTCTTGCTGCTAAGAGTGAGATGTCCAAGCATGGATAATTCAGAAAGGCCAATAAAAACAACCCAAGCCGGGCAAGGTGGCTCACGCTTTTAATCCCAGCACTTGGGAGGCAGAGGCAGAAGAATTGCTGTGAGTTCAAGGCTGAGCTCAGAGCCAGCCTGAACTACAAAAGCGAGACCTTGTCTCAAAAAAAAAAAATAAATAAAATAATAATAATAATAATAATAATAATAACAACCCAAGAGATTCTTCATTAGAAGTCAAAGAAAGAAGCAATCAGGAAACACATGTACGTATACCTAGCAAACACTGGTATCACGATACCGAATGAATCCTGAATGGATAAAGCACAGAATCACACCTTAAACTCTTAAGGCCTCCCAATTTAACAAATGAGATAAGACTGACGTATAATGGCAACGACTAAAACAATGCGCCCGACTAGTGGAGATCAGGATGGACAGAAACCCCGTGGGCAGCTGAAACCGGGAAAGCTAGCCTTAGCTGAGAGAGTGAGGCGCGCGGGCCAAGCTCAAAGGACGGTGGAATTCCGGGGAACGGAGGGAGACCGTCTGGACCACAAACCTCTCATTCGAAGCCCTGAGGACTTCTGGGACTCTTTCCCACGGAGGCGCGGCGGTGCTCGAGTCTCGGCTGCAGCGAAGCCTCCAGACCCGAAGCGGAGAGATTCGAGTGGGGTGAGAGTACTGGGATAGTTTACAGCAGCGTGGCCGAGCTGCAAGAGGAACCCTCGACGAGGCAGCTCAGAAGTGCCTAGCCTCCGTAACTCCCGCAGGTCACACCCTAGCCACCAATCCCTCTGAGCGCGGACATCCAATTTACCAAGCGCCTGCTCCCGGGCTCTCCGGCTCTCCACCTACCTCAGGCCTTACACCGTGAGGGCACTTGAGCGACAGCTAGCAACAGCCAATCACTGTCCTCGGGTCAACAGCTAACCAATGGCCGCTGCACCTAATGGAACCCGTGCGCACCAAAACACGGAAGGGGCGGGAACGGCGGGTGGTGTTCAGCATCCGCTGCTAAAGTGAGGGGCGACCGGATGCGGGAAAAGGTATCCGCTGCTGGCCCCGCCGGGTGTGCCAGCTGAGAACCTGGGCGCCGAATTTCCCCAACTGCGCAGACTCCGTGCGCTGGGTCTAATAGGCATGCGCAGGGCTCCGGAGAGGCTCCTGGTGGGGATGTCCTTCCTTTCCTGCTCCAGGTTTTAGTTATCCCGCGGTGCGGGCGATAAGTAGTAGAAGTTGTTGGAGGCTCTTTGCCCAGCGCTGTTGGCAGACTCTGCTGTAGCTCCAGGCCTTACCTCCACTCTTTATCCTCTTAGTCTTCTTTTAAATACTGATATTTCTGTGCCCTCTTGCCCCTCAAATCTCTGCCCTAGCGCTTCTCCAGGACTCTTGAATGCCCTGTAATCCCTCCAGTGTTTCACCTCAGAAATCTAGTATATAGTCATCTCTGATTCCTCCTTCACTCGTCACATCCAATCTTCGGCCAAATTCTGTAGTCTTCCTTCTTAAAAACAGTATCTCAAATTTAACCTCCTTTATCTTCAACTCTCCCAACCTAAGCCACGGGTGCCACCCAGTCCAGATTTCTACTTCAATATGACTAGTTCAACTCCCACCAAAGCATCTTCCGCACAGCACTCAAAGTGATCTTTATAAAAACAAAAAACAAACAAACCAGATCTGACCGGATCACCATCCTATCAAATCGAGGCTTTCTAGATCCTTCAGCATCTGGGTCCTGCCTTCTTCATTTGTATCTTGAATCTTACTCAATTGTATTTCCTGCTGTCCAGCCCTAAATTTTGTTCAGTTTCTTCACCTACTAGCTGTTTTATTTGCTCAGAATAATCTTTTCTCCCTGTCTCAAAATTCATGACAACCATTCATTTTGGTATCAGCCAAGATGCTTTGCTGTATTTTGTTTTTTTCCCCAAGAAGTCTGGACAGTCCTTTCCTGTATTTGCTAATACCAGTCTATCACATAGTATTGTACTTGCCTGTTTTCTCCTATGCATTCTGTTATAGACTAATCCGTGAGGGAGGACAAGGATTGTATTTATTTCTTCACTGCTATAACCCAATAACTTAGTGCAGTGCCTGAAACTCCATAAAAGTTCAACATATTTGCTGAATAAATTATGTGCCTTAGTAATGTTCATTGGATTGATATTTTATTGCATAATAGTTTTCCGTATCTTCTAGAAATAACCTATTTTCAGGCTGGAGATTGAGCTCAGTGGCATAGTGCCTGCTTGGCAAGTGCAAAACTCTTAGTTCACTTCTTCATACTAAAAATAAATACAGAAATAACATATATATATAAACAAACTAAATTTCAATATTAATACAGCAAATTTGAAGATGTCATTTTAAATGGTAAGGTCAGGGCTAGTTGGATAACTCAGTGGCACAGCACTGACCAACAGAGGTTCTGGGTTTGATCCAGCATCAAAAAGTATTTGTATGTGATTTTTGTTGTTGTGGATGCTGTTCTTTGTTGCAGTTAGAGGGATTGAACTCGGGACCTGGCATATAAGAGATCTGGCTTTTAACAGTGAATTTTAGCTTAGTCCCTATTTTAAATAGGATTTTAAAAACAATTTTAAAGTACAAAATATATCTTACCATCTTTATTCATTCAGAAATGCATGTAGTAGAACTTTATGAAATGCCAACCTCATTTTAATTCAGACTTAACACCATCTAAAATAGCTCTCAGCTTTATTTTAGCAGTTTCATGAAGAATAAGTTCACAGAGCTGTGTGAACTCCAACATAGTTTTTAGAGCAAAAATTTCAGTATTGCTCTAGAATCCATCTATGTTTCCAAAATTCAAGGTAATGTCTTGCTGTCTAGTATAGTTTACATCTATCTCAATCTGCTTCTATTGAAAATAAGCCACAAGTTTGGCTACCTAAGGCACACATTCTGAGATTTCTTCTTTTAAAGCTGCCACAAAAAAAAAACCCTGGGCCGGGGAGTTAGCTCAGTGGTTCCGGCGCCTGTCTTGCAAGCGCAAGGGCCCGGGTTCGATTCCCCGGTAACCACATAACAATACTGGGTGTGGAGACCCACACCCAGCAGCAACCAGTACCCACATACCACAGTGCCGGGCGTGGTGGCTCACGCCTGTAGTCCCAGCACTCGGGAGGCAGAGGCAGGAGGATTGCTGTGATGTGAGTTTGAGGCTGAGCTCAGGGCCAGGCTGAACCACAAAGTGAGACCCTGTCTCAAAAAAACCTAAAAAAAATTTTTAAAAAAACCCCAAAAACCTTAAAGCATAATTTATTATTAAAAGCTGTAGATCTCTAGAGTAAAATAGATTTTTAATAGAATTAGTTAATAGAATTATTTGGTTTCACACATGCTAGACAAACACTTTATAAGTGAGCTACACTCTTAAGTCTTGCATTCATTTTGAAAAATCTGTGTTTGAAATGTGATTTGGCTCATCTTCACTGTAACAATATGTTTCCATTGATCTGTGGGCAACACAGCACCAGATACAGATCCAGTAGGACCACTGACTATCTGCCCCATCAACAAGTTTCCTATTAAGTCACAAAGTCAGTGTGTTTGCCTGTCTTTAATACTGGTAAACTGCTCTAGGAGAAACAGCTTGAAAAATAAGTTATCATAACCTATAGTTGAGCATTTCTCTAGATAGCAGGTAACTGAATACCCAAATCCTGCTGCTCTTTCCAAATATTGTATATTCCATGACTAGTATGGAAAGGAACATGGATACATTAACAGTTTCATTCTGTCTACCCAGACTTGTGCCCTCAGCTCTCTGATGCAATTAAGTCACACAATGTCAAGACTAGAAGTGACCTGATTATCCAGGACACACTTATTTGAGAAGAGAGAATTGAAGTCCAAAAAGAAGTGGCTTGCTCACAGTCACTTGGTGTGTTTATGGTAGACTCAGTTTTCCTGCCTGTTATCTGTGATCTATCTAACATCCTGAAAAATCTCTCCTGGTTCAATTCCTTGTACAATCTTAGAGGACAAAAACCAGGGACACCAAGATTACTAGTGTCTGTGGCTCTCCAAATCTTGCCTGACTTTAAGAATAAAAAACTTTGTTATAATGAAAGACAGAAGACTTTTCCCTGCCGCTTGGTCTCTTCTGAGGCAACAATTACCACTTAGCACTGACTAGATGAAACAGAGTTCTAAGCACTTTACTCATGGACTTGTCAGCCACAGCCAAATGACAGCTGTTATTATCATGGTTTCCATTTTACACATGAAAAAACTGAGGCATCCAGAGCTTGCTCAAGGTCACATGGGCAATTCATGGAGCCAGGACTCAAATCTAGGCAGTCTAGTTTTAAAGTTCATCCTCCAAGCTCTGTTATGTCCAGGAAGGAGCAGCCTGTTTGAAAAAAAGGGATGAAGATGCCCAGAGTAGCCAACTGGCTTTCTTTCTGTAGCTTCACCTTTCAGAGAGCCTTGTCCCTCCCATCCTGTTTCTATACATCTCTTCCTCCCTGTACCACTATCTGTCCCATCTTGCTTCCTAGGTCCCTCATCCTCAACCTATCAGCACCACAGGCTCACTGCCTATTCATCTTTCAAAGGAGTACCAGTGGCCCAGCTTATAAACTCCAATTTGATTTTAATTTAATAAATTAAATTCCAAGCCATCACACAGCAATGGACATCATCATCGCCCAACACACAGAAGTGCAGTCTTGCTCTCGCTCATCATCACAGTCTGTAAAGCCCCTTACAGCCATGTCTCCGGACAAGGCTTCCCACCAGGCTCCTGGCTCCCTCCTTCCATCTGAGCCACTGCTCATGGAGAAGGCCTCAAGTACAAAAACGGTAAGAAAGGGGGAGGGCGGAATGAGGAGCATCAGGAAGGCAGGGAGGTGGGGAGTACCTGCCCCCCATCCCGGGCACCGGCCCGGCTTCCTATGAGCTGCCAATGTCCTCAGAGGCAGACATTGGTGCTGATCTGAGTAGGGACCTGAAGGAGGTGTGGAAACCCCTCCTGGGAATGCCTACCCTTCTAGGACAAAAAAGAAGGGTCACCTGGGGGAGATGCCTTCTGTCATCTGTTCACTGAGGGTCCTAGATCACACATATAAATAGAAAAGAGAATAAATAAGGGAGGAAAAATCCACTGAGGAGCTGAGCACCCTGGAACTCCTCTTGGGGCTAGCGTCAGCAGGGGACAAATGCTTCTAAGGAATGTCCACACGTGCCAGGACAGAACCCCCTCTTACTTCCAGCTACTAAATTCTCTCTTCTGTGCCCACGGCAATGGGTTCCCACCTCTCAAATGTTTCCCACCGCATGTTCCCTTCCAAGTGGTCCCACAGCCCAGGGTGGACAGGGCTTCCTGGAACCCGCGGGGTTTCCTGACCCCGGCCTTGGGAATCCAGGACAGGGTACCGAAGGGGATGTAGGGAAAGGACTGAGTGGACTCTTGCCCTCTCGTAGCTCAGGAGGTAAGGCGGCCCCTCAGAGCTGGGGGCTGGGGTTGCCATTGGCCTTGGGTTTGGATTTGAAGGAAAAACGCTTGATAAGGCGGCGGGAAAAACTGCCAGCCTTCTTTCGGACACTAGGCGTGGCTGTCGTGTTGGAGAGGTCATCATGTGATTGGCTCAGGCCAGCTTCCTTCTGTCGAGGTCTCCGGCGGAAGATGAGCTTAGTGCCACTGCGCAGGAAACTCACTGTAGGAGAAGAGGGGACAATGAGGCAGAGAGATGGGTATGGGAGTGGGGAGAGGTGGGTGACAGAGAAAAGACCAATGATAGAGTTATGGAAGAGGAAAAACAGAACCAGTGTCTTAGGCCTAAAGCTAGAAAGGAAATAAAGTGGAGCCAAAAATGTACTTTATCCAGCCAGTGGAAGAAACAGTATCCTCACAGAGTTGCATGTGCACCTCTGACTGCCCAGGGAAGAATGGCCCTGGCGCAGCTCTGTGAGACTATGGAAAGACAAAGGCTATACACAGGGTGTTCCCCGAAGCCTATAAATCATTAAGGAAAAGGTGGGTTGACACCAGCTTGTTTACTGCATTCCAGGGTGTGGACAGGAAGCAGTGTGTCTGGAAACTTCAAAGAGGTAAATCCAGGAGCAAGACAATTGAAGAAGGTGCTCACACATCAGGCTCTGGACGTGAAGGTATGTGGCCTTAAATCATAAATAGATTCATGGTTGACGGGCTCACTGTAAAATAGGCAATTAGGTTTGGTGGTGAGGCCTTTATCCTTTGAAGTGAGAACAGCCACAGCTGTCCATGGCCAGAGGGACAATCCCACAGGGTTTCTTATATTCAAGGGGTGGCACGTTACAGAGCGAAGGAAGAAAAAAACGATGGATGGAAGACAGGCCCTTGGGCTCAGGAAGGAAGAAAAATAGAGGTCAAGAGATATAATTTAGAATTCCTCTTGTCACCAAAGGCCCAGAAACTAGGCATCGAGTTCCCCTGTACTGGAGCCTGGCTGGACCTCAGGAAGAAAGCATAAGGCAAGTTGGCTGGGTCTCCCGTTTTCTGAAATTTCTCAGAGGGTACAAATCATGATACTGCAAAGAAGAGGTGGGGTTGGATGCCCTGCTATTTTCTTCCCACCTTTGTGATCCTTGAGGCTGCGGGTCTCCAGGGCACCAGTAGACCCTGTTTCTGACTCAACATCATCCACAGATGGCCTCTCGGAGATGTCTGAACGTGTGGTTTCATCTGTTTCCTGGACACTTGTGGGACTGGAGAGGCCATCTACGGGTCCTGGGGACATGGCTGGTGGGTCTGAGGGAGGTGAAGAGGGGCCTCCACTCGCCCCTGCGTCATCCTGCACTGAGGCGTCCAGAGGTGCCGCATAGCCTAGGGATAGTGCCAACTCGTCCTGAGCAATGGGCACCTGGCAGGAGGGACAAGTTTTAATGGGCAGGAGTGACTGAATAGGGCTTTCTCCCTATCCTGGATCCCTTCCCCAGAGCCCTGTTACCTTGGAAACACCAGAGATGATGAGAGTGCTGCGCTTGGTGGGTGTCTTCTTGGCTACCCGCCCACTGGGCTCAGTCAGCTGGCGAATTGCAGTCTCTGCGACTGGGTCCAGGCCATTGGAAAGGTGGCTCTCCCCTGCTACGGGTACAGCAGATGGAAACTGGACTTATCCCTGGGTCCTTCTTGGAGTCAAACTCCTTCCCATCCTACCAAGTATGGTTTTGGACTACAGGGGACCAATGCCCACCAACATCTGCACATCCCCACTCCCCACTCACGGCTGCTACTGTGGGAGGCATTGCTGGGGCCGCTGCTCTCACTCAGCACAGTTGTCGTCTTCTCAGTCACCTCCACCTTGGACGGGGAGCGGGAGGGTGAGTCTGCTGGATGGGGGAGCGTCAGTGAGCGAGGAGTGCTTCAGATTGGCCCTCCCTTACTGTCCTTGTTGGGACGAAGACTTCGGTTGACTCAGAGGGCAAGGATGATTAAGGGTGATTAATCAAGATGCTCTGGGGACAAAAAGACACTATAGCAACCAATGAGAATGTAGGAAAGTGTCACGTAGCCCACTTGGAGGTGTGAGAGGCCATAAAATATGAAGAGAATACAGAGGAGGTACAGAGCCCTCAAGGGAGGGGACCTGCCATGGGAGCCCTAGAGTAGGGTGGAGTGTAATGGCATGTCCCACTGGGTGTGGGAGAGGCCCCATGAAGGGCACTGGGTTTGATGGAGCACCCCACAGGGCACTGGAGAATTAAGGGTAGACGGAGGGACAGTTAGCCAGGTGAGGCTGGAGATAGGATAGGAAAGAGACTTGTGAAAAAAATACACAGAAACTTGAGCAGATGGAAGAGCAAGAGTGCTTTGGAGAGGCTACTAGGTCCAGAAAGACCGAAGGGTGAGAGGAACAGCTGGGAAAATACAGATATAGGGGAGAATCAGAGAGAGACATGAGAAATTCATAAGTGATAAAATCTGAGGAAAACATCTGGAAATGGTGTGCTGGGTTTTCATTCCCTTTTTTCTGTCCTGCCACAGCGTCCCTGACTAGAACTAGGTTCCCAGGTACCTCCTCTTTACCTAATTTGCCATCTACACGGGGTCGGGACTGGACGGTGGTGACAGTGGTGACAATGGTGCCATCAGGCATGATGGTTCGGTCCAGCTCAATCTTCTTGGTAGGTGTGATGCTGGGGCGTGGTGTAGAGGGAGTGGACGGTCCCAGCTTTCGGGGGGAACCCTCCTCATAGTGTAGCTGCCAAGGGGTGGGAAGGCAAAGGGTCAGGGCCTTGGAGATCGCCCAACCCGTGTCCACCCATCTTCCCCCAGGTGAGCTTCTCACCTCTGCTGCCATCGTGGCTGCTAGGCCCAGGGCTTTCCCTGGCCCTGGGATGAGCGGGCACACCTGTCTTCGAGACAGTGGCCTGGAAGGGGAGCCCACTGGCAGTGTGGCCTGGCCCAGGAGCTCAGCTGGGGACAGGGGTAGCAGTGTGAGCTGAGCCCATGACCAGGCTCTGCTCAGCACCCACCCAGAAGTGCCCATCTTGCCCCACACTCACCGTCTCCACAGCTGCTGCTCCTTAGCACTTTGAGGGTCAGCTCCCGGCTCTGGGGACCCAGGTCCCTGTGGGCCAACAGCAGATTGGGCAAGGAAGGGGAAGATTATTACAGTGAACCCACCCTTGGGTCCACCACAGGCCAGAGGCAGGGTTAGATACATATAAAGATGGTCTTAGTGCTCTAATCAGATTATCCTACCCTCTAAACCTTCCCTTTTCCAGAAAATGTGGACAGCCCTGAGTGGAGACTGTAGTCCCAGCCAGGTATTCAAATCCCTGGGCCCTACTCTGTTTTGTCAACCTGTTCCCTAAGTCTGAGCCATCCTCTTTCATTGCTTAAGCTCTTCCCTCTGCCCAGAATGTTTTCCCACTCCCATGAAATCCTACTCTTTCTCAAAGGTGTGGTTTAAATGCCACTTCCTTCATGAAGCTCGCTTGGATCTTTATTCTGCTGTGGGAATTAATCTTTCTTACCTGAGTACCCCCATGGTATGTTGTATAAACCTCAAATGGTACATGTGTACCCACATCTCTATGTATATCTCTCTGCATTGAGCCTGTGATCAGTAGCAGGGTAGATGCTGTATTCTGGTCAGATTTGTATCCCCAAGAACAAGACCAGGTTCTGGGATCCACCAGAGGCTCACGTCAAAGGCTACTCAAAGCAAAAGTGACTTATGCCAGGGTTAGACTGGAAGCATTTCATCCTCAGTCTGTATACAGGAAGAGGGGGCAGGCCAGGATCATTCCTTACAGTGCCAGGTCCTCTGTCCATTCCACCTCAGGACCAGCCTTTACAGGCTTGGTCCACTTCTGTTGCATAGGGTTGTCAAGCTCAGCTACACAGCATAGTTCTTCTGTGTCTATGGGAAACCAGAAATTAAAGATGCTCACACCAAAGATGGAAAGTCATTGAGAAAAACAGAGCCTGTATCCTTGGCAGAGGGGCAGGGAGTAACCCTGGCAGTCCCCCAGCTGCTTCTAGCTCTCACCTCCCAGCTCACTTCCCAGGTGAGATGCTCGAAGCTGATGCAAGAATAACCGGGTAGGTCTAGGACAGGCTGGCTGGGCCTGGGGGATCAGGGACGGCTTCTCGCCAAGTACCTAAGAGCAGAAGAAAGTTTTTTAAAAAAAGTAACCTGGGCAGGGGAATGGGGAAAACAAAAAGCAACCAGGGGTGGGATGCATGTAAACTTTTTGCTTTGGGTACCCACTTACCAGGCCTCCTGGGCCAGAGCAAGCTCTGAGGTTGACCATCATGGCTGGCTGGGTGCTAACTATGGCATCCTTAATCAGTTCTTGGACTGTTGAGAGCTCCCCTTGTTCCTCACCTTTCTGCAGACAGGAGGGGGAACAAGAGGTAGAGCTTCCCTTTGGCCTGCCCGTTACCGCCTCTCCTCAGCTAGCCCCGCCTTCTCACCTCCCGGGCCTGCAGTTTGGGAAGCACCGTCAGGCTGAGGTCTGGGCGATCAGTGAAGGCCCAGGACACCAGCAGCCCCTCACCAGGGATTTCCTCCAGGTTGACTTCCAACTGTGAACAGGGAAAAGGATTAGGTGGACTTCCCCCAGTCCAACAATTCCCGACTCCTACGGGCTCCCCTCTCCAAACTTCATCCCAGGTACGAATCACACCAAAAATTCCGAGTCAACAGAACCACCTCCACCACCACAGTTTTGCACATTCCCCTCTACCTGTGTTGGTGGCAGTGTCAGAGTGACGTGGTAGGTCTCCATGGAGACAGCAGCGGGGGACTGCTGGGTCACAGAGACTGGAAACCGCACCTCCTCAGCAGAGAGCTGGCAGTGCAGCACCTAACACAGACAAAGCGGGGTCTGTACGGAGGAAGGGTGCTTGCCTTGCTTTGCCCTGCCTCATGACAGCCCGGGGGGGGGGGTCCCTCTCCACTTCTTCTTCCTTTCTGGTCAGCTTTTTGTTTTTGTTCTTATCGTTTTTTTAGTTATTTGAGGCAAGGTCTCACTTTGTACTTCAGGCTAGTCTCGAACTCACAGCAATCCTCCTGCTTCTGCCTCCCGAGTAGAGTGCTGGGATTACAGGCATGAGCCACCGTGCCTGGCCTGGTCAGCTTTTTGGGCCCATAGTCCCCTAAATGAGGTATATTTAAAAGCTAAAGTTGCCTCTCCCCAGAAAAAGTTAATTCACTAACATACCACAATTTTACCCCTAACTTCAGTAAGATTGTCAGACTCCTAAAGCCAGTCCTTAAATACTTAAGGCATACACAGATTCCAGGTTAAGAACCCTCCAATTATAAGGAATCCTTGGGATCAGCCCACCTTAGGACCCAAAGAGAGCAATACCCATCAGACCCTTACCATGGTGTGCTCTGATTGATCTATGCAGGTCACATGGTTAATGGTGGCTCTGGGGGGGAGTTGGGGTACCTCTTCAAAGGTGATTTGGATGGAGCTCTGAGGAAGTAAAGTGGGCACAGGATCAGGTTTCTGAAGCTGCCCCCCACAGGACTGGCCTACTCAGTTGCTGGCTGGTCCTTAGCACTGCAGAGGCCTTAGCTGCAGGCTGGCTTCTGGCCCCTCTTTGGCTCAGGAATTTAGGACAGGAGATAGACTCAAGCCCTACCTCTCCAGGGGCCTGCAGCTGTTAAGAGCTACTGAGAATTGTGAGGACTAGACCACCTCAGAGCCTAGATTGCCTTAAGCAGAAGGCCCTGGAATAGCAGGAACCTTTCTCTTCTCTTCATTTTACTCTTCCGCCTCCCTCAACCCCAAAGAAAGATGTGCACATTGGGGCCGGTGATTTAGCTCAGTGGTTCCAGAGCCTGTCTTGCAAGCACAAGGACCTGGGTTCGATTCCTGGTTAACCGCATACGATACTGGGTGTGCAGACTCATGCCCAGCAGCAACCCGTACCACATACCACAGTGCCGGGCGTGGTGGCTCATGCCTGTAATCCCAGCACTTGGGAGGCAGGGGCAGGAGGATTGCTGTGATGTGAGTTGGAGGCTGAGCTCAGGGCCAGCCTGAACCCCAAAAGCGAGACCCTGTCTCAAAAAAGAAAGAAAGAAAGAAAGATGTGCACAGAAGAAAACTAAGGTATTGGTTGCCACTTACATATACAGTAATATCTGAGCAGAGAGGAACTGGGCTGAGCTAAGGGTGAAAACAGTTGAGCCGCTTATTCTAAGATAAAAGCTAGAAAAATGAGGCTAAAGCTTCTTCCAGAGAAACAGGATGTGAAGGCTCAGGTGCACATCTGTCTATGTTCTTAGAGCTGAAGACAGTCTCAGCATGGCCTTGGGGAACTTCACCAGAGGTACAAGGAAAGAGAAGCAAGTTCAAAGGGCTCAAGGGTCCAGAGGCTTGGCTAATTCCTCAAGGCAGACAGCGGCATGGTATTAGAGGACAGAAAGCTGCTTAGCTTAGAGCTCAAAAGAGCTGCTGCCTAATTCTTTTCCCGCAGAGGAGAGCAGGATGGGAAGAATTGAGGAGAGGGGCATGGACTGGGCTGGCAACACCTAAAATCTTGAGGTAGAGGGAAGAAGTTCATAGGGCTCATTTATCTGGCAAACCAAAGAAAGCCAACTTTGTTCTGGTAGCTGTTTTCTTCAGAAGTCAGGCTATGGGAGATGAGAAATGAATGCCTGGGCCTCAGTCTCCCTATTCCACAAGGCAGGCCAATGTCCAGTTGAGTCAGCTGTTCCAGGCAGTTGCTTCTGACCCAAGAACAAGGTGCAGCAAGAGCTCGGTGGAAGAGTGGGTTTAAGGTGTAAACTGAAAGATGTCTCAGCCAGCTGAGAAGAGGAAATAGAGCAACTTCTTGCAGCCACTTCTGTTTCCATGCATTTGGGGAGCTAGCAGGGTCAAACCTCCAAACTGTGACAGCTGCAAATGAAGAACTCTCAGAGCAAAGAGCTATTAAATTGTGAGGGCATGTTGCTGGACCAAGATGGGAGGGGACCTAGAAGGGGGAGACCTCTGCTTTCTGCCCAACCTCAATCTCATGACCATGCTTCCTTCCTCACTTCCTGGGAGGCCAGATGCCCATAGCACAATAGGAGGAAGTAGGCTGGGCTGGTTCGTGACTGACCCTTATGGGGCAGCTACAAGTTCATTTACTGGAAAGGACATGGATTATCAGTCTGTTCTACCTGAACACTTTCCTCCAACAAATGCACCACAAGCCAGCATAGAGAAGGATGGTGTTGTGAAATGACTGATAGGTAGGGGAGTAATTTAGGCTCATTCCCTATTCTGCTCCGGTTAGGGTCTGACATGTTACACGGGCCTGGTGGCCTGAGAACCAAGCAAATTCCTTCTGCAGGTGCACCTGTCTCCTTTGCCCAACCAGCACCCAGGCTAGGCGGAAGTGCCCTCAGGCACAGGGATTTTCGTTGCTATGAGAACAGTAACTTGTGCTGGCTGGGGTTTGGAGCCGGAGAGTACCTTGCCCACAAAAATAGATCTGGAACATAACTGGGTTTCTATAACCCCCAGTCTCACCTGCATCTCTCCCTTGAATCTAGAAAGGAAAGTGAAACCCTGGGGTTCCCTAGCTGAACCGCCTCCCACACCCAGTCTCTCCCCACAGTGTGAGCAGTCCTTCCCCTGGAAGGAACGGAAGGGACCACATAGGGGCTCCAACTCACCCCGTCCCTGCAGGCCTGCTCGTTCAGGGCTCGCACCCAAGCCCGCTGCCAGTTCTCACGGAAAGACTTGAAGGCAAAGAGTGACGCCAGGAGGCCCCGGACGCCTGGCTCCTCAGGGGCGCCGGCCCGCGTCGCCCGCAGTCGCAGCAATGAGCGCCACACGCCCAGCTCCCGCAGAGAACCCCCGGGCTCCGAGGCCAAGGCGGGTCCCGAGCCCCGACCCCCGCGGCCCCGCGCCAGCCACAAACCCCGGGCGTACTGCAGCAGCCAGCCGAGCACCGTGAGCAGTGAGGCCGCGAAGAGGATCAGCAGGGCCGCCCAGCCCAGGTCCGGCTGCCTCCAGCCCGGATCCATGCTCCGCGCCACTCGGGTCGCGGTCCGGGTCCCGAGTTGGGCTCAGCCGCTGCCCCGGGGGAGCATGGCCAGGGCCGGCCGCGGGGCGGGGGCGGGCTCCCCCGGGGCTGGGCGCGCGGGCTTGGGGGCGTCCCGGAGCTGGGTGACTGGTACTAGCGGGTGCCCGCGATCGGGGCGAGGCGCGCGGCGCCCGCGACGCCGGGGCTCTCTCTCCGGGGTCCAGGTCCCTCGCTGCCTGGTCCAGTGCTCTGACCCCGGCTAGTTGCCGGCCAGCATCCGACTCCTCCCACGGCCCAGCCTGCAGGACCCGGGAGGGGACGCGTCCGCGGAGACCGGGACTTGGGGCCGGCACCGGCTCCGCGAGGGCTGCGTGCGCAGAGCTGACACTGACAACACCACCGGCGCCCCGCCCCCACCCAGCCTTAAAGGGGCCGCACCCGTGCCGGGCGGGGCGGGGCCAGCCCGGGGCTGCGATCTAAAGGAGGGCTCGAGGCAGAGCCACAAGCGCCAAAGGTTGCATCCTGTAGTTACTGTGCAACCTCTCACACAAACCCGAGGCTAGAGTAGCTTCACTTAACTAGGCAGCTGCCTGTTTTCCCGTAGGCTTCTTACGTTTCTACCGGTTGGACGCCTGTCAGATTAAGGAGGTGACCCCTATGGACATCACCGCCTCTTCTTTCCAACACCCTGAAGCTCAGCAGCTTCTAGGTTCCCATTTCCTGGCTGAAGCTAAGCGCTTTAATAAGAAGGTGCGGGGCATCCCTTCCGGATAGAGGTGCCAGTCAGAGGGCTCACTGATATCCGCCGAAAGATAGCAGAACCTGAACTTAGTAGAGGTAGAAAACGGGACGTGGAACACTGAATTCTCTTCAGCACCATCACCTTCCTTACCCTTGGAGCTAGGACCTGCAAATATCCCCCATTAACTCCTTGTTCGTGTGGGATTATTCTGGAGATATTTCCCAATCCTGGGGCTGTTTCTGCTTTTAAAAATAATACAGTACATTTCCATAGTAACAGCTCCTGCCTGTGGAGCACGTAGAGGGTGGTAATGAGAGGAGAGCTGGCAATGTAGCGCTGGTATAAGACTGGCCTGCTAGTGCAGGCCTGAATCCTAGCTATTGGGGAGGCTGAGACAGGAGACTTTCAAATTGAACGCCAGACCCTGGGCAACTTAGCAAGACCCTGTCTCAAAAATGTTGGGGATGTGGGCCAGGGATTTAGTTCAAGTGGCACTGCACTTATCTTGGAACCAAAAAAGCCTGAGTTCAATCCCTGTACCACTTTAAAAAATAAGTGTTGGGGATGTGACCCTGCTTTCTAGGTTCAAACCCTAGCATTGAGGATGTGGAGGTTTTGACCAGAAGACTTTACCATCCAATCATATTGTATCCTGCTGGGTACAAGGGTCCACACCTCTATAGTCTTAGTTATTCAAGAGGCTAAGGCAAGATTTCTTGAGTTGGGCATGGATGGCGGTACATGCCTATAGTCCCAGCACTCAAGAGGCTGAGGCATGAAGAAAGCTGTGCTACAGAAATAGTGAGTTCAAGGCCAGGTTAAATGACATAGTGAGACTCTGTTATAAACAACCCTCCTCTAAATCACTTGAACCAAAAAGCTGGAGATCAACCTGGACACCGGGTGAAACCTTGTCTCAAAGAAAAGAAAAAAAACAAAGCAGAGCATGGCGGTGTACGTCTACAACCCAAACCAAATATGTGTTATCTCAACAAGCTCCCAAGAAATGATGTTGGAGGTACATTGCCCAAACTCTGGCCTCAAGATCTACCCCTTTTCCTAGATTAAGGGGTCAGATTCAATCCTGTAAGACGGGCTTTTCAAGTCCAGTCTGAAATACATAGTGAGAATGTCTTAAAAACAAAGAAGATGAGGCTTATTTTTGCTTCCTGTGGACAGGGGAAGGAAAAACTGACAAAGAGATGGAAAGGAATCCTCTTCATTCTCCTAATCCCAGGCCCCTTCTTCATACAAATTGGACGCTGCGGTAGAGAAGTACGAAAGGAGGGTGTTAACATCTTCCAAAGCCACTTGGTTGTTTAAGGAATGGTCACACAAAAGTGCAAAATGGTTTGAGGCAGAACCTACAAGGTCAGCAACAGGGCTGCCTGAGGCAGAAAAGTAGCCCAAAATATCCCTGGATTTCATGTAAGGGAAGACAGGAGGGAAGAAGTGATGAGGTAGCTTTGCTGTGACCCTCACTATCCATTGTCACCAGACTCCCAACAACAGTGAGCCTTCCTAGTTTTGATTTCTAATTTCATGGGGAGCAGAAAATATAAGGGAAAAATGAACTGAGGGCCAGGCTTGGAGGAAGCAGGAAGTTGTTCACATGCAGATCTTCACTATGAGGAGGACTTTTCTATCAAGAAACCCCAGGTCAGACCAAGGATTTCAGTTCTCAACTTCTTGGATTCATTCCCTCAACTCCTGTACCGGGTCCCTGATCTGTTGCTGTCAGATGCTGTTTCACCTTTCAGTCTTCCATGAATCTCCCAGTCTTCTATCCACCGGCTAGCCTTACCCCTAACATTCATTTCATTATGTTTTAGTCACCTCTTATCCCTCATATTCTGTTTGAGGTTATTTTATTTGCTTTTTGTTTTTAGAGTACTGAGGATTTGAACTCAGAACCTTGCACTTGTGAGGCAGGCGTAGTGCCATTGAGCTAAATCCTCTCTCTTCTCTCATATTCAACCCAGGTGCTTCCTCTAGGAGAAGCAACTGCATTTATATCACTTTGTGTTTCCCACAGTACTTAAGAGTTTCCTATTCACATATTAGGTCTTTGCAATTTGTAATTTTAAGAAGTTTAGCTAGACATGGTGGTACACACCTGTAATCCCAGTACTCTGGGAGACTAAAGCAGGAAAACCACAAGTTCATTTGGGGCCCAGCCTACAAAATTTAGTGAGATTCTATCTCAAAATTTAAAAGCAGCTGGTAGTAGTGACATGTGCCTGTAATCCTGGCATGGAGTTCAAGGCCACTCTGGACTACATATTGAGTTCAATTTCAGCTTGGAATACATAGCAAGATCTCAAAAATAAAAAAGTAGGGGCCGAAGAATTAGCCTAGTGGTTCCTGTACCTGCCTTGCAAGCTCAAAGGCTTGGGGTTCAATCCCCAGTAACCACATACAACAATGCCGGGCATGGTGACTCACACTCAGCAGCAGTCAGTACCACATACCACAGTGCCGGGCATGGTGGCTCACGTCTGTAATCCCAGCAGTCGGGAGGCAAAGGCAAGAGGATTGCTGTGATGTCAGTTTGAGGCTGAGCTCAGGGCCAGCCTGAGCCACAAAAGCGAGACACTGTCTCAAAAAAAAAAAAAAAAAAAAGAATGTCTAACAGAAAATATTTCAATATAACTCTACACATGAATTTCTGTATTGTTTCTGTCGTTCAAAAGTCACATGAGCCCACTGGAATAGAAATCCTAGAGCTTACTTTCAGCTAAAGACTTTTTCTGGCTAAACTGAAGGGGAAAAATAGGAAGAAAAGAAAAAGGAAAAACGTTAGAACCTCCTGGACAGAGGCTCAAATAGGGTCCTGAAAGTGTCAGAGTCCCACACTTATTCTGAGTCCTTGTGGTGTTTTTAGGCACTGAGAAACATTTTCATGACAACTTTTGTTGGGGAGTTGATCAAACAGTGAACTGGCCTTTCTTACCGTGAGGAGCTCAGAGCTGCTCTCAGTAGATGTGCCTTTCAGACAGTGCTCAGAGCAGGGCCAGTGACACCTCAGAACATCTGTGAGCCTTGTAACTGATTGTCAGCATTCAGGCAAAAGCCAGGAAAGGCACAAAATTCCAAGTGAGCCAAAATCTCAAGAGAGCTCTCTGATTAGTCTGCTAATCAATTGGGTAGTTACCATCACAAGAGAAAGTTATTCAGATTATATGACAAGTACCCACATACTCATTTTTGGGAGGGCAGCGTGCATATGTGGATGATGATCCCCATGGATGGAGGTGAGTGGGGGTAATGATCGCTGGAAAGACACAAGAGATCTTAGGGTTCTAAACAAGCTGGGAAGGAAGGTTCTTAGGACAGGCCTCCGAGTCAAAAGTACAGACTCGACCTTCAGGGCTCTGGGGAGTCTCAGCCTGCTCCCAATCAACAAGGTAGCTGAGTGCTGCCTCCTCAGGGGATTCACAGGTTTCTCCTTTCCATTTGCTCCTGGCACCTTGCTCCCTCTATTCAGAAATCTCTTCCTCTGATCATTTATTGAAATCTTTTAGGAAAATACTCTAGCTTGAGGCCCTCTCACTTCCTCTGGTCACAACTAATTTCATCTTCTATGTGCACCTATTGCCTCTATAGCTTTCCCACATGCAAACTCATTATTTGTGATGATGCCACACATCCTATGTCCTTATTCCCATAAGAACAACTCACAGAAAGTAAAATACCTGCTTCCAGGGAGTTAGACATACATGCACAAATACATATACATATATATACATGTGCATATGTATGTATACACACATACACACAACCTTATATATATTATATATATATTTATATTATATATATACAAGCTATTCCTTTCTAGCTTGTGTGTATATATATAGTATATATATATATACTATATATATACTATATATATACTATATATAGTATATATATAGTATATATATACTATATATATAGTATATATATATATATAATATATATGAACCTTCCTAGCTTGTGTATGTATAATATATATGTGTGTGTGTATGTGTGTGTGTGTGTGTGTGAGACAGTTTATTAGACTAATCAGAGAGAGAAATAAACTTGGCTCAATTGAAATTTTGTTTATTTATTTATTTTTTGAGACAGGGTTTCGCTTTGTATTCAGGCTGGCCCTGAGCTCACTATGTAGCCCAAGTGAACCTCAAACTCATAGCAACCCTCCTCCCTCTGCCTCCTGAGTGCTAGGATTATAGGCATGAGCCAACACGTCTGGCATTATGGTATATGGTAACTGGGGATGTAACTCAGGACCTTGCGCTTACAAGGCAGATGCTGGAACCACTGAGCTAAATCTCCAGTCCTTGTGTCTTTCTTGATAGGTGTTCAAAGCATTTGCCAGAATGCGGAAGAAGAGTTGTCACCAACATGTATAGATATGTCTTGTTGTTCATTAGAGTCACATTCAAGTAGAAGGAACATTTCTCATCTGATTTTGAGGAAAACAAAGACTATATTTGGTCTAAAAAGAGTTAACCCCAGTGAGTACTGGAATATGTCTATTTGAAATGATGGACAAAGTGGTAGGCTGAGTCAGCTCCCTAACTCTTTGGTGGCGATTTCCTGTCTGAGGAATGGATGGAATGAGGGAATGAAATGTAATGAAGATGCACGGGAACCGTTACTTGCTGGAAAACAGGGTTAAGAAAGAAACCTAAGAGATCTGCAGGTGCGTAGAAAGCCAAGTAGGAGTCTGATTCTCCTGCATTTTCCAACACTTCAGCTTCCACCTGCTTGTGGTACTCCACAATGCAATGATCCAAGACCAAGAAGTCCCAGGTTAAATCTGAGACCTGAAAGCATGTCCAGCTCCCTGGGCAATGAAGTGCCTGTCTGGGTTGCCTAGCAACGAGCTAATGCCGTGGGGGCAGGAGGTAAGTGGGATGAATGGTGAGGAAAAGTACCTATACCTAGATCCAGAACAGGAAAGGTGGGGAGGGCTTAGAATTTATATCATCCGGATTGCAGCTGCATTTCTGAGATTCAAGTTGTCTTTTCCTGGGCTTTCAGCTAAGTAGGCAATAGGTTTCCTACAAAGAGTGGGTTTAGCTCCAACCTTAATACCTGTCACCTACCCTGGATATCCCGGCTTCCAGGAACCATCTTTCTGGCTCCAAGTCATCCTTGATTGAGCACCGTGTACTGGCCCTTTAAATGTGACCTGCGGGGGTTGACGGAGCTAAAACTGACGTGGAACAGCAGAGAGCGGTGTCAGACACGTGGTAGGAGGAGGCGTTCATTTTGGAACTGGGCAAAGAATACGCCCGCTGTGGGCTGTACGTCTTTAATATGACGTTAGGAGGTTATCCATTCTTGGTGTTTTTCTTTCTTGCTTTCTCAAAACTCTTGTGATACTTCTTTCAAAGAAAAATGAACTTAAAAACGACACAGGTTCCTTTCTATTGCCCATATTAAAAATGGCGCTGTCGCCTTCGAGGACGTAGTTCATGCAGAGTCAAGATCCGGGCGGAAAGTGTGGGTAGGCTGATGGTGTAAGACAGAGCCTAAGTTGCTATACAATCCCTCTTGGGGATTCCTTAAAGGCGCGTCAAGGCAGAGTTGTTGGGGTTTGTTCTGGCTCGAGTGGGAAGGCTCTGCTTTAGGGGAGCGGTCACTTCTTACTGCTGAAACCTCGGGGCTGCTTGCCAGCTTGCCAGTTAGCTGAGCAGGCTGCGGAGTGGGACCTCCGGCCAGTCATGATGTGGGCCTTCCCCGAAGTGCCGATTCCGCTATTAGTGAATTTGATCGGCTCGCTGCTGGGATTTGTGGCCACGCTCACCCTCATCCCGGCCTTCCGTGGCCACTTTATCGCTGCGCACCTCTGTGGCCAAGACCTCAACAAAACCAACCGGCAGCAAATGTGAGCAGTGGCACACAGGTGTCCTGGGCAGCGGGGCAGGGGTGGGCTGGGCAAGGGCGAGCACTGAGGTGCTTAAAGGTGCACGCGCACCAAGTCCAACCCGAAGTCCAGGATCCTGGGGAGTGGTGGACAGAATTGGTTAGCACTGAAGAATGATGGGGAAGAGGACCCTTGAGTGAATCGGAAACTCTAGCAGTAGTGTGCCCTCCCCATTACTGGGAAGAAGACCTTTTGGGTTATTAGTAATCCCAGCATTAGTGACCACGCCTATTTCCTCTTCTCTACCCCCCCCCCCCTTGCTGCTGGGCTACAGCCCAGAATCCCAGGGAGTCATCTGCGGTGCTGTTTTTCTTATCATCCTCTTCTGCTTCATCCCCTTCCCCTTCTTGAACTGCTTTGTGGAGGAGCAGTGTAAGGCATTCCCCCACCACGAAGTAAGTGGGTTAGTAGAGGTAGCTGCCTGGGGCCTGGGAGAGAGAGTTGGGATTGTTTGGACTCGGGAGGAGGGCCTGCGGATCAAGTAGAAAAGACAGTCATTCTTAAAAGTTGAATGGGGAGTTGGCTTGAGTCGTGACCGGCCTGAGCCTTCCCCAGTTTGTGGCCCTAATAGGTGCCCTGCTTGCCATCTGCTGCATGATTTTCCTGGGTTTCGCGGACGATGTCTTGAATCTACGATGGCGCCATAAGCTGCTGCTGCCCACAGCGGCCTCACTACCTCTCCTCATGGTCTATTTTACCAACTTTGGCAACACGACCATTGTGGTACCCAAGCCCCTCCGCCCAATTCTTGGTCTGCATCTGGACTTGGGTGAGTATCCCTGCCGCTGTTTGCCCCTGTGGCACTTCATCCACCTTTCTCTGAGATGCCCAGGACAGCACACTTCCATGGTGTTCCACATTCCCCTGTTCCTGTCCTCTCTGGTGGCCCTTCGTCGTGTGTCCTATTCTTGGAACCCTTCAATCCTTCCCTACGTGGCACTGCTGCTTCTTAACACGGTGTCTTCCTTGCAGGAATCCTGTACTATGTCTACATGGGGCTCCTGGCAGTGTTCTGTACCAATGCCATCAATATCCTAGCAGGAATTAATGGCCTAGAGGCTGGCCAGTCACTAGTCATCTCTGCTTCCATCATTGTCTTCAACCTGGTGGAGCTGGGAGGTAGGTGGAATTCGGAGCAGGGAGAGAGCTCAGAATTGCCAGATCTATTCAGGAGGAAAATATGCATAATATAAAAGATAAGGAAAACTATTTACTTTGCAAATAACATCAGAGAGTTACCTGATGTGAGAGAGAAAAATAGCAGCTTGTCATGAATAGCTGGATTCAAATGAGTAGTTAGACCATGATTGTTTCCTGTTGGATTTAAACAGTTCCATAGAACCTCAGCATCACAGAGGGGCATTTTGACCATGGTGGAACATGACAAAACCTGACTCCTCTCACTGTAATCATGTCTGAGCACAGACATAAGGACAGGAACACTGAATTAACTCACAAAAATAGCCAGCATCACCCCTTTGTCTAATGTGAGAGATTACAGCTTCGTTGGAATAACAATTCAGTTCCTGCTGCTTCTTTTTTTTTCTGGTACCAGAGGTTGAACTCAGGAACTTGTATTTGCCAGGCAGGCGTGGAGCCACTGAGCTAAATCCCTGGCCCTGCTGTTTCTTAGATAAAAATTAAGATGTTCAGTCAGAGAATTACTCCTGCCTTCTGACAACATCCAGTCCAGCACACAACTTTTCTTTGCAGCCTTCCCAAAGCCATCGAAAATGAATCTAATAAGTCCCTTGTAACAACCCTTAGAGTGCATATCTAGCATGAGGCCCGGGGCTCAATCCCCAGTCTTTCTCCCTCTCTCTCTTTCACACACACACACACACACACACACACACACAGAGCTAAAAAAAAAAAAAAAAAGTACTTATTATAGGTAAGTGATACTTATTTATTTATTTTTGGTACTGGGAATCGAACTCAGGACCTTGCATTTGCCAGGCAGTTGCAGTGCCACTGAGCTACATCCCTGGCCCTTTATTTTGTTTTTTTGAGACAGGGTCCCACTATCCAGTTCAGGGTGGCCTTGAACACACTATATAGCCCAGGCTTGCCTCAGACTCACAGCGATCATCCTGCCTCAGTCTCCTAAGTGCTAAGATTGCAGGTGCACCAGTCCCAGCTAAGTAAGAAATTTTGAAACTGGTCATGGTGACACATATACTAATTTCAATACTCTAGGAGGCTCAGGTAGGAAGATCACAAGTTTGAACCCAGCCTGGGTATTTAGTGAGTCCCTAAAATACAAACTGAAGAAACAGCTCAGAGCTGAGCTCCAGGGCCCCGTGTAAAGGCAGTGGTGTGACATATGTTATCATCAGCCCTGTGTCACACAGTAGGTAGTAAAATTGGTGTTCAAGACTTGGTCAGAACATCTGGACAAACTGAAGAGGTTAACTAGCTTTTGAACATTCCATGAAAGTGGTGGGAGATTGGGAACTGCTTGAGTGACCTGAGAGGAGTAGTGCATTCTCGAAAGTGGCTCAGGGAAGGTGAGAAACACAGTGGGCAACGGAAATAGGGGTGAGAGATAGACAAAATGAAGGGCAGGATATATAGGGGACACGGACATTAACATTTCCTTCTTTTCCCTTTGTTTCTGCAGGTGATTATCGGGATGATCATGTCTTTTCTCTTTACTTCATGATACCATTTTTTTTCACCACTTTGGGATTGCTCTACCATAACTGGTAAGGAAGCCAGTGGTTACAGGAGACAACTGTCTGATGGCATGGCAAAGATAGTACTGACCTTAATCCAGCTCCTGATAGAGAGGGTGAACTTGTACATACTTCTGTTCAGTGTTTTTTAGGTGTTCAGTTGGTGGTATTGTCATGATTTTGTATTTGTTTGTTGTACCATGGATCAAACCCATGGCCTCTTGAATTAGAGGCAGGTGCTTTATAACTGAGTTATACCCCCAGCCCAGTAGTATACCAAGATTTGGTGTTTTGGGGCAGGGGATTTAGCTCAGTAGTTCTGGTGTCCACCTGGCAAGTGTAAGGTTCGGAGTTCAATTCCCAGTAACCACATACCGCAGTACCAGGCGTGATGGCTCACATCTGTAATCCCAGCACTTGGGAGACAGAGGCAGGAGGATTGTTGTGAGTTTGAGGCTAGCCTGGGCTACATAGTGAGTTTAGGGCCAGCCTGAACTGCAAGATGAGACCCCGTCTCAATAAATAAGTAAAGGGCTGGGGATTTAGCTCAGTGGTTCCGGCGCCTGTTTTGCAAGCGCAAGGACCCGGGTTCAATCCCCAATTAACCACATACCGTACTCGGCGTGGAGACTCACACCTAGCAGCAGTCAGTACCACATACCACAGTGCCGGGCGTGGTGGCTCACGCCTATAATCCCAGCACTCGGGAGGCAGAGGCAGGAGGATTGCTGTGATGTGAGTTGGAGGCTGAGCTCAGGGCCAGCCTGAACTACAAAGCGAGATCCTGTCTCAAAAAACCTAAAAATAAATAAATAAATAAACAAAAAGATTTGGTGTTTTCTCAGTAGTTGAAGACAAGTGCTGTGGAGCCCCAGGAGCAATTATGGAGACTTGGGTTCTACAAAGTTGCTGGGACATCTGGAGTCTCCTCTCAGTCAGAATTAGGGTCAGGATAGCTGGAGATGATGGCAGGTACCCATAATCCCAATACTTGAGAGGCTAAGGTAGGAGGATCACTATGTGTTTGAGGCCACCCTTGGCTATATAGCAAATTCAAGGCCAGTTTGGACTACATATTGAGACCCTTCTCAAAAACAACCACAGTGAAAAGATCCTTTCCTCTCCACAGGTACCCATCAAGGGTGTTTGTGGGAGACACCTTCTGTTACTTTGCTGGCATGACCTTTGCTGTAGTAGGCATCTTGGGACACTTCAGCAAGACCATGCTACTCTTCTTCATGCCACAGGTGTTCAACTTCCTCTACTCACTGCCTCAGCTCCTGCATATCATCCCCTGTCCTCGCCACCGTATACCCAGGTAGCCATTTGTGAGCTTGAGAGAGATATCAAAGCCTTTTACTTGGGATATCTAAAGCCAGTCTATACATTAGCTATGGAAAGGACGTGGGGCCAAAGTAGCAGTAACTCCATGTAGGTAGCCCTCTTAGTTTACAAAGCACATTTACTTAGGTAATCTTATTTGGTACTCAGAGTAGTTCTGATTATACAGTAGTAAGCAGCAGAACTAGAAACAGATCTCACTCCATCTTCAGTGCTTTTCCTAGGGAGGAAAGTTCTTTGAGTAGTGACCCAGTCATATGAAGCTATCTTCCCCCTACAGACTCAATATCAAGACAGGCAAACTGGAGATGAGCTATTCCAAGTTCAAGACCAACAGCCTCTCTTTCTTGGGCACTTTTATTTTAAAGGTAACAAGGTAACAAGGAGGTAAGGCCCCAGGCCACCATCCTGAATTGGGTGGGTGGGAATGGGGAACCCAGACTTACATTAGATCCAGGGGGAGCTTGGAAGCATTAACAGATTGCTGTTTCTGAAATGCAGGTATTAGCTAAAGTTCTGTCCACCTCTGGTTCCTCTAGGTAGCAGAGAGACTCCAGCTAGTGACAGTGCGCCAGAGTGAGGATGAGGATGGTGCCTTCACAGAGTGTAACAACATGACCCTCATCAACTTGCTACTTAAAATCTTTGGGCCCATACATGAGAGGAACCTCACATTGCTTCTGCTGCTGCTACAGGTCAGTTTGGGGCTGAGTTTGTACCTCCCCTTTTCCCTTTCTCCACAGTTCTTATTCTGGTGCATTTCTCCTTGCAGATCCTGGGCAGTGCTGTCACCTTCTCCATTCGGTACCAGCTTGTCCGACTCTTCTATGATGTTTGAATTCCTGAAGATTGCGCTTTAGCACACAGTCTCCAGGGGACCCGCCTGGGGCCAGCCTGTCTGGTGCTGGAGTGGGCCTCTCCCCATCTTTACTGTCCTCCAGATTTTATTCCCAGCATTTTCCTTCACCTGTGATTATTGACATCCTGGGTCTTTTTGCCCTCCGTTGACTATTAGTTGGACTTTGCCTATGGCTTCTTTCAACTTGCCACTCTCCCTACCTGTCACAGCCTAAGGCGGAATGTAGCACCTTCTATGCAGATATCCACAACTCAGCTTTCAGAGTCCTAACTCAAGGAATATGCTAGGCCTTGAGATAGAACCTGGGCTAGGGCTAGGGACACTGGCTCAAAGGTGACTTGATATTTGAGTATAAATTAAGTGTTTTGATTAGTAAGAAGAGGAGCCAGGTGCTCCCACTGGTGACAATAAACTGTTGCCTTTTCGTTGTTGTTCCTGTAGGTGAATTTCCTATGAGTATTTTAAAATAGATTGGGAGAATCGATAGACGTTCCTTTTAGCAAGCAGTGAAAAGAACTGAGCCAGGTGTGGTGGTACATACAGGTAACCCCAGCACTTAGGAGGCTGAGGCAGGAGGAGGCTGAGTTTGAGACCACCCTGAGCTACAGTAAGACACTGTTTTAAAAAAACAGAAACAGGGCCGGGGATTTAGCTCAGTGGTTCTGGCGCCTGTCTTGCAAGCACAAGGACCCTGGTTCGATCCCCGGTTAACCACATACAGTAATGGGTGTGGAGACTCACGCCCAGCAGCAATCAGTACCACATACCACAGTGCCGGCCATGGTGGCTCACGCCTGTAATCCCAGCACTCGGGAGGCAGAGGCAGGAGGATTGCTGTGATGTGAGTTGGAGGCTGAGCTCAGGGCCAGCCTGAACCACAAAAGTGATACCCTGTCTCAAAAAAAATAATAATAAAATGAAATAAAATGCCAGAAACAGGGGGCTGGGGATTTAGCTCAGTGGTTCCAGCGCTTGCCTTGCAGGTGCTAAGGGTCTGGGTTCGGTTCAATCCCTGGTGACCACATACAAGGCTAGGCGTGCAGACTCGCACCAAACAGCAATCAGAACCACATACCACAATGCCAGGCGTGGTGGCTCACACCTGTAATCCCACCACTCTGGAAGTTCAGAAGCAGGAGGATTGCTGTGAGTTCAAGGCTGAGCTTAGGGCCAGCCTGAACTACAAAAAGCCAGACCCTGTCTCATTACAACAAAAAAAAAAACTAAAACAGAAGTAGAAACAAAAAGCCTACACACAAAAATCACCATAATGAAATCCTATCTCCAAGAAAAAAGTAAGAAAGGAAAAGAATCAAAACCAGTCAGAATATGTCCAATGTTAAAAATAATATTTTGGGCCAAGGATTTAGATCAGTAGTTCCGGGCGGCTGCCTGGCGAGTGCAAGGTCATGAGTTTGACCCCAAGTAACCACAAACCACAATGCCAGGCGTGGTAGCTCACGCCTGTAATCCCAGCAGTCAGGAGGTAGAGGCTGGAGGACTGATGAGTTCGAGGCTTGCCTGTGCCACGTAGTGAGTTCAGGGTCAGCCTGAATGAACTACAAAGTGAGGCCTTTTCTCAAGAAAAAAAAGAATTTTGTGGAAGACTAGTAAAATATTTGCTGGGAGAAGACTGAACTTTCAGGTCTAGTTTTTTCCGTTTTCCACTTCTCTAGATAAGAGGGAGTAGGGGATGACTAGACCTGAGGAGAGGAAGAGAACGGTGTATTAAACCCCTTTTAAAATCCTAGGCTAGTACTAAGTCTGCCCGAGGTCAAGTCGCTTCAGATTTCACTCTTTTTCTCTTCCGGTCCTAGTTTCCCGGCTGTGGCGTTTAAATCTCGCGCGCTTTCCGTAGATTGGCCGCCTCTAGAGGCGGCTGGCCGACTGCGTGCTATCACTCCTCCTCCTAGACTTCCCCCGGGGAAAAGGCTTTTAAATTCTACCAATCGCTGGGCGCGCTACCTCAGCCGAGGCACGTCAGGGAAGGGTTAACCTGAACTAACCGGAGGCGGGTATTAAGGGAAAAGAACCAATCAGAAGAGCACGGGGGGGGGGTGCCCTGGGGGCTTATAAAGGCGGCACTTAAAGCGCGCGGCAGCAGTTGTGCTGCGGCTGGCTGCGCTGCTGTGGTTTTATTCGGAGCCCCTGTACTTCACTGCTCTACCTCTTTCGCTATGTCCGGCCGGGGCAAGACCGGCGGCAAGGCCCGAGCCAAGGCCAAGTCGCGCTCTTCGCGCGCCGGCCTCCAGTTCCCTGTGGGCCGTGTACACCGGCTGCTGCGGAAGGGCCACTACGCCGAGCGTGTGGGCGCTGGTGCGCCGGTGTACTTGGCGGCCGTGCTCGAGTACCTCACCGCTGAGATTCTGGAGCTGGCGGGCAATGCGGCGCGCGACAACAAGAAGACGCGAATCATCCCCCGTCACCTGCAGCTGGCCATCCGCAACGACGAGGAGCTCAACAAGCTGCTTGGCGGCGTGACGATCGCCCAGGGAGGCGTCCTGCCCAACATCCAGGCCGTGCTGCTGCCCAAGAAGACGAGCGCCACCGTGGGGCCAAAGGCGCCGGCGAGCGGCAAGAAGGCCACGCAGGCCTCTCAGGAGTACTGAGGCCCCTCGCGCCGGCTCCCGGCACTCCCCATGCCACCACAAAGGCCCTTTTAAGGGCCACCATCGCCTCACAGAAAGAGCTGAGCCACGCGGAGCTGCTGAAACGGCAGCCTCGCGCCCTTTCGTCCGCGCGCGCCGCCCGCCCCTCCCCCCGCCCCGCGCGGCCGGCGCTCGAGGCCTCGGCCCTGCTGTGTGCCGGGAACGGACCCGGGGACTCGGCCGCCCGTCGTTCTCAGCCCCGTGGCTGCGGAGGCTTCGGGAAGCCCCGGCTTGGCGCCTTCCCGGGCTGCGGTGCGCAGGCCGGGCCGAGGCCGGTGCCCTGAAGGTGAGTCCCGTCGCAGCCCGCAGCCTGGACGTCTGTTCTCCAGCTGGTGCTTAGCCCTCGGCAGCGCCTTGCGGACGTGACTGCTGAGCTCCAGGCTTTGGCGGGGGAGAATTTAACTGATTTGTTAAGGTCTGGTGTCCCGTCCCCCTCGTTGCCTAGTCCCGGAGCTTTCTCGTCAGATCTCCATCTTCATTCATCGGCCCGCGGCGCGGCCAGGACAAAGCTCGTGTGTAAGACAGCAGCTCCCAGGGATGACTGCCTCCTAGGGAGAAGTTTGGGAGGGCAGAGGTCTCAGGTCGGATTCAAAGCTGCTGTGAGCGCAGGACTGGGTTTGTGCTGGGAGACTGGCTGTGGGGCCTAGCCACCCTGTTTCCCTTCCAGCGACTCAGCAATCCCCAAACACCTAGATACCAGCACAAATCAGTTAATCCCTGTCTGGACTGAGCCTCTGTTGGCTTCTGAACTGGAATTTTGCAGCTAACCCATCCGAGACTAGGTAATGGGGAGTTTGAGACAAACTGATTTTGTTTATTAAAGGATTTTATAAAAAATAAAAGTGTCTTGTTTTTCATTTTGCAAGAGTTGTAAGATCGATAACTGCATACCCTCAGGTATTGGGGATGGGAGACACTAACAAATAGGCTTCTGGTTGTAGGGGTTGTTTTTTTGAGAAGTCTCACTAGTATAAGCTGGCCTTTTAATTGACTAGCTCAGGCTAGTCAACTCTTAGCGATCTTGCCACATTCTCCCAAGTGCTGGGATTACAGGCAAGTACCACTACCCCCAGGCTTCTATTAACTACAAAAAGAGAATTTTCTAGATTTCTTTTTTTTTTGCATTCAAAAATAATGTATCCTGGTTGTGCTAGTCCTGGTCTGTTATTCACCAGATTTGGGAGGCCAAGGCAGGAGGATGGCTGGCTGAGCTGACTAGACTAAATTACATAGTGAATTTAAGGCCAGCCCAAATTGTAGTGAGACTATCTTAAAAAAAAAAAAAAAAAATCTGGATTCTTCATATTGAGCTACATCTCTCTCCAGCTCTTAATTTTTTTTTTAGGTTTTTGGAGATAGGGTCTCGCTTTGTGGTTCAGGCTGGCCCTGAGCTCAGCCTCAAACTCACATCACAATCCTGCCTCTGCCTCCCGAGTGCTGGGATTACAGGTGTGAGCCACCACGCCCAGCACTGTGGTATGTGGTACTGGTTGCTGCTGGGGTGAGTCTCCACGCCCAGTATGGTATGTGGTTACCGGGGATCGAACCCAGGTCCTTGCGCTTGCGAGACAGGCACCGGAACCACAGGGCTAACTCCCCGGCCCCCCAGCTCTTAATTTTTTGATAACAGGATTTCACTAAATTTCCAAGGCCAGGCTTGAATTTGCGAACCTCCTGTTTTAGCCTCCCCAAGTACTGGGATTATGGGCATGTTCTACCACACCCCATTTAGAATACAGAATTTTAGGATAATTTTTCTCTTTTTTTGTATTCCCTGGGAAAAAGTTGATTCTGCTTGAAGTGACTACTAAAAGAAAGAATGTCCAGAAGTTTGGACAGGCCGGATTCAGAAGTAGAGATTAAAGGATTTTGTGTTTATTCATGCCAACCCAACCCCACCAAAAACCACCTTTACAGCTGGTTGTTAGAATTGGTTACATTCAAAAACTTAGCTTTTTCCCTAGAAGAGATGAAGCCCACCTCTAAAGAGGAAGCAGGCAAGGCAGCTGGCAAGTGCTGAAGTCTCAGGTCCTGGAGTTTGGGGTAATCACTCCCCAGTTAAGTGAGCACAAGGCACCAAAGGCTGGGTGTAGGCACAGTAAAGTGGTAACCCAGGCACCTGTGCCCCACAGACCAGTTAGTGGGCATCATTAAGCTGCCGTGCAACATCCAGGATGTTTTTGGCTCCTTTGCTTAGCAACAAATTGGCCAGGCTGGTGCCCAAGTTCTCAGCAGCCAGTTGGGCTCCTCGTGGAATGTTCCGGGCAGTGATACCAACCAGCTGGGGATTATCCTCCGGGCCATCTTCATGCTGGATGAGGGTGAGAGGAGGAATTTGGTAAGCATGAAAGGCAAGACTACATGCATTCTTTTTACTCCCTCCCGCATGTTTCCAGTCTGGGTACCTGGACAGGGACTTGAATGGTAGCCTGCATAGTCTCTTGCATGCTGTCTGAGCCGTCTAGACTCCAGACCCCTCCAGTCAAGTACAGCTGAGAAAGAAAACGGTGGCCTCAGCACACTCTGGGAGAGGACTGCTTAGAAACCAGGGACGCACAGGAAGAAATGCCATGTCCTTTCTACTGTCTTCTACCCATTTTCCCCTGCTTACTTGCCCATCCTTCATCACGGTGTGCACTGCCACTGGCACACTGCAGCCTCCTTCCTGTAATGAGAAGTTCCACCCTGTGACCACAGCCCACACA
>PVIR01019850.1:0-31505 GCA_004026965.1 Petromus typicus
CTAATCTTTCACAAGAATTTGTACATATTATCTATAGTTATGGTTTACTGGCATACATTTCTTTGTGAAAATATGATAATAGAGCAGTATGTTTTTCCAACTTTTTCATGATAGTGCTTTCAATATTAGTAGAGTTGTTGGAATACTGCTTTTTTATTCTAGATATTATTTTTCATGACTTATTTTTCTTATCAATTATAATGAGTTTTTTAAAGTGTTATCAATTTTCTAAGAGAATAAGTTTTATATTTTGTTTACTTTATTAAATGATTGGTTTGAATGTTTTATACTTCTTTTCCACTCTTTTCTCTTTCCTTCATAATTTTGGAGAATTAATTTGCTATAATTTTGATTTTTTGACATGAATGCTTTTTTCTTTTGCACTTTTCCATTATAGATAATTTAATATTTAAATTAAACCTAGATAATTGTCATATTTAGATGAAATTGATATATATTGTTATAAAACATTTTGATGTCATTTATATAGTTAAAATATTTTCTAATTTGTATTGTGCCTTCTTTCTGAATCATGTGTAATTTGGAAATATATACCTGAAATACAAACTGTTGAAGATTTTTAAATTAGTTTATAGGTGTTGTCTGCTTAATGTATTTATATTCAGGGTTGCTTGATATTTTAGTATAGTTTGCAAGAAACAATACAGAATACATTTTACTCAGTACTTTCGTATTCACAACTCTCTTCCATGTATAATTTGTGCAAATTATCAAAAGAAGGTGCTAAAACTAAGACTGTTACATTTGGAATCATATAGGACAGGGTTTGATCTCCTGCTTTGACAACTACTCTGGGCGTAGAGAAACAGCCTACCCCAATGGCTTCCATCCACACACCCAATAGAGGGTTGTATTATATTCATAATTGTTTTGACATAGCAGAGAAATAGTAAATAATTTCATTAGTGGTAATTACAAATAATAAATTCAGATCTTTGGAGTTATTTTCTTTTGTTTTGAGTAGAGCAGGGATCAAACCTAGGCCTCGTGGGTGGAAAATGCACTCTACCAGACTAAATAACAAGGACTCTTTTGAGACACATACAATGTCTTTTCTTTGGTTCACACTACGTAGACCTAGTGATGGAAAAAGAAAATGATTTTTCTTTTTATCATACTATGAATGAGATCCAATCTGAAGAACAATTTTTTAAAAATGGTTTCATTATATCAGTTTATGTCACGAACACTTGTCAAAAAGTAGAACTTGGAAGTAAAATAAAAAAGACAAAAGTGAACCCCTAATTATTTTAATGCAAGGGTATAGAAGTAGAGAGGATTAGAAATTTTCCTTTCAAACATTTTCCATTTACCATAGATTTGTGGAGCTCTAAATTATAGACAGAGATCGTTTTCATTTTGCTGCTATTTTATATATGGATCTAGTTTTTTTTTTTTTTTTCCTCTCAAGTGGTACTGGAGAAAAAGTATTAGAAAGTATAAGAAAGCTTTTAGTCTAGATGCTTCATATTCAAATTATAAATAGAATGAAATCTGTAATTATTGTTGACATGATACCAGAATCTGACTTGATTGTTTTCAGGGGATAGGCCAGTAACAAAGTTGAAAATTAAAACAAAGTTCTTCTGTACTTTTTATCAATGCTTCTATACTATATGAGGATTCAGATTTTTCCTTCTGAATGTACTCTACAGATCCATATGGCTCAGAATAATAGCTCAAATACACTGCTACTTCTGTTCTGATAAAAGACAGCTCCATACCTTCCTTTTATCCTCTTGGCCAGAAACTAGGAAATATCTTATTATTTTGACAATAAATTCTTAGCCTGGTTCAATAATTCTTTGAGAGACAGTAAAATTTCTATGATCATGAAAGGCTGGATTCTTTATTTTTCAAGACATTTGGATATAATTTATATGTAATGAATTCCATTGAAGATCAAACATTTCACATTTCGATCTATCAGATTAATTAATATCTCTTTATCTCTTATATTCACTCTTTTATAAAATTATTTGTTTTTTATTACACATACATGCCTCATTCCAAAGATACATCATTCTAGAATCATAGCATTGCAGTTTTATGATAATTTTATAACTTCAATGTTTTTTAAATAGGAACGTGTGTTATCATTCATTTCACAAGGACTATGTTAAGGATTATTTATGCACTTTTTTATATAATTCAGCATTTTAGAGATTAGAAATATGTTAAAATCAGGGTTTATCGTTTAAGTATGACTAACTCCCAAACAAGTACAAGTACAGTTGCTGGGAGGCCTATAAACTGGAATCAGTGTGTTGAATCTGGGTCATAATTTTTTTAAAAAAACTGTACATATAAACTCAAGAAAAATAATTTAATACTGATGTATACAGAAAAAACAAGGGTCCAGGTGAAAATAGAGATTACCAGTTTAGAATATTCCTAATTCTAATCATTTCACATTGCAGTACTGTGTATAGGAAGTAAACGTCTACAGAACAAGAAAAATACAAAAGTCACAGTCAGTAGACATTTGAAGTCATTTTTGTCTACTACTTAAACCAATGTAGGAACTCACTCTAGCAAAAAATTTAAAATAGACTGAAGAGTTGAACTGAATAATAATGGTTTAGTTTTTTATGCTAAGATTAGTAACCAGTACTAAACAACTGTTGCATCAAAGGGTGATTGGGAAAGAGCCAGTGTAGTGGGTTTTTAAAAATATTCTTCAAGGAGGAGTCATGCTTTTTTTGATATAATGGCCACAAGCCCTAGTCCTCTAACAATCAGACCACAAAGTTAACAGGGAAGAAATGGAGCCCAGCAAAATTAGCAGAGTTATCTAAATCAGAATGTGACTAAAAAACAGGATCCCAAGAGAGAGGTACAGGAGTCAGTTAAAGTATAAAGATATTATTGACCATAGAAACATGGGGGAAAAAATAAGAGATAGAAAAATGGAAAGGGCCATAGTATGAGTCAGTTAGTTAGTAAGTGGCTAACCCTTAACCAAAAGAATGAAGGCACTATCTCATCAAAAACTTGATATATTTCATCCAAAAACTTGTAGGTTATTCTGAAGACAAAGTGGAAATGTGAAAAGTGGATGATAGAGCTATTCATTTTAAACCATTAACATGAGTTTGAGGTTATTTTAGAAATTCAAATAAAAAAACAAAAAGGCTGGACATGCTCAGTGATGGGAAATGTCACAGAGAATTGTTCAATCTGATTAAGGGATGGGTCTGTTGAGGTCAGAAGGGAGCTTTCTGGTTTGTGCAACCAGAAAGATAGTAGTGTTGTCAATTAGTCGAGAGTTCTTTTGCTCAATTCAGAAAGAAATAGCAAATTGGCAAAGGACAGCTCTGGCTGCTAGGAGGCCTCATGCCACTGAACGACTCTGGTTAATGCTGGAAGCTAGTGACAGACACTGTCAATCAGCATCTACCACTACTGGCTCCTTCATTTTGACACTGTTTCATTCTGGACACTGCCAGGAGACTGTTGGCTGCTGCCCCTGTTGTTTCTTTTGGTTGAATGCTGATCTCTTGAGTTCTTCAAGGCTAAGAGCCCCTTGTATTTACTGTTCTTTCTTATAAGGCCACTGCTCTGTCCACATGACTCATTACCCAGAATTGATTCACAGAATCTTTTGAGCCCAAACTACCCAAGAAATAAATCAAGAGCAGAACTGCAGGACCACTGGGTCAAAGCTTTACTCAGGAGGCATGTGCCAGCAAAGAGGGAATCAATATCCCAGAAAGAGCCCTCCTTAACTAATCCCAAAATGTGAGGAGATTGACATGCATATGGCAGCTGCCAGCCTGTGATGGGTTCAGATGGATGCCGGGTTCCAGGACAGCCATGTTTGCCAAGACTGAGATGGATGCAGTGGAATGGGGAAGACAGTAGATGCCTGACTGACAGCTTCACCATCTCCATGAAAGACAATGAGGCAAAACCAAGGAAGGTTTGACAGGAGTCACCGCATTCATCACAGCTTATGGAGGCATATGGAAGTTGAGAATGTTACTAAAGGGCAAGGCATGACTACTTTATAACTTCAGATTTTCCCACTCCCGCATTATATCCTTATTAGAATCATTCCCTCCACCCTTCGAAGAGGCAGGAACAGCCTCCTAAGTGTCAGGGCTGGAGTAGGAGCCTGGGAGGCTGGGAGCTGAGCTGCACCACCCATCAGAGGTGAATGTGCACTGAACAACCAAGACACTGAAGCAGGTTTTTCCAGTCCATTCTGGGGGCAGACAAGAAACCAAGAGAAGAAAATGGGCAGGGTGCTACAGTCACTGGCTAAACCAAGCCCCCCTCTAACCAGTACAGAAAAAAAAGAGAAGAATCAGGCACCTCTTGTATGTCTTTGTGATGTCTTCCTCAAATCTCAGGCTATTGGTATTAAATTAAGAAAAAAGCCTAGCACATAGTACGGGGTATGTGTGTAAGGTTTCAGTATTGGTCAGGCTAAATTTGTGCTGCCTGTAGGATATGGATAAATTGTCTGATAATTAGATAAACAGCATGTAGCATTTAAAGAGGGTTGGGGCCACTTTCAGTCCACAATTTATAATATAGTAAGCAGTATTTGGTAAACTAATCACAGATACATGAATTCACACCACTCTTACATCTCAATAGTTCTGTAATTATTTCTGGCTTTTTACAATCCACAAATGGAATGGAATTTTGATTTAAAAAAAAACATTCATGCATTTTCCATCTTTGAGAAATATCTGGAAATTCTGCACCTTTTCTTTTCCTTCTTGTGATGGTTATCTACTTATATCAGGCTACACTGTCAGATTTTCCTCTAAATCTATCTTTAGATATATGCAGGAATATTAGCACCACTGTCATTAATTTAATGTATCTTCTATTAAAAGTAAGAGACATCTAAGAGAATATGTATTTGTAACTTGCCCCAGGGATCTAAAACTAGTTTGTTGTTGTTGTTATTGCTTCTTTTGGCAGACTCTAAGAAGATACATATTTATGTATAATATTTATAATAATATTCATGCTTACTCTTGCCACTGGAAGCATATTAGTTATAAAATCAGCAAATATAAGAAATGCTGAGCTTTCAAGTTCCCACAGCAATGAGACATTCATAGCCAAACTGAAAAGGGCTTAGCTAAAGAGGTGCCTATACCGGGAGTTGAAATTCAATAAGCTGAGCTTTTTGTTGAACCTTGAGAAAAGAGAGTGTCTACATTTCTATAAAACATACTTTTTCTTAAGACACACATCTTCTTAATCTAGGAACCATGGCTACTGAACTGCACAATGTGAATTTAATCAGGGAGATAGCATTGTGAATTAAAAACAGTCAATAAATCAAATATATAGACTGAAGTAAAATCTTCAGATTCAAAAGCTTAGCTTCAAGTTTGTACAAATTTAAATAGAAAAAAAGAATGTGCAACTTTTATACTAAAATGTTTCTACGATCTATAGACAAATATAACTAAGTAGAAAGAAGATACTAATAATGCTTAATTATCATTTGTATATTATAAATTGATTGGGATAAATGTTTTCATCCTTGTATCCCATCCAGTCCTCGACACAAAGGATGTAACGTTACTGTCAAAGGTTGTCCATATGTATCAGTAGAATGAAGACCTGATAGAACCACGGAATATTTCATTTAACTATAATACCAAAATAATGAACAATGAGGAACTCAAAATAATTACAAGATATTTTATTTATCAATATTGTCTAAATACTGGTAATGGTAATGATAAAATAAAGCATTTCATCAACGTAATCTTTAGTACTATAAAATGAGAATCATCTTCTGCCACAAAAACTCTAAGAAGAGACTTTCACTTCAATATACACTGATTTCAACGGAAAAAAAATGGAAAAAGAATCTACCTACATCTGACCATTTTTATTAAGACATAGTTACCCTTACTTTTCAATTATCTCTAACACCATGTTATTATTCTAAAAATGACTATCCCACATGAGGAACTAGTGTTCCAAATAGGTTGAAGTGGCTCTAGTCCTTAGCTACAGCTGTTTAACTTCTACTAAATAATGTTTTTACTGAGTAAATCTTATGTAATCATGAATTTATTTTTAATTGACTGTATCAGTACATCTTATACATCCATTATGATCACATTCAACATTGAGCATTTGTACTATTATGTGACATATTATAGTTATAAATCTAACAAATTCTATTTAAACAAACTCTAAAGATTTTTTAATTCTAAAACCCAGCATACTAAACACCTACTTTGTGCTAAAAATGTTCTAATATACAGGGGCTTTAAGTTACTAAGTTAATATCATCTCATTTCATGAATGATGTTGATTTTCACACCTCTACATAGCATCAATATAAAATGCAATTTCCAATTTTAAAAATATCATTAATGATCACTATATTAAATAAAATCAGTATATATTTAACAACATAGGAGCACGATCTTTGTAATTAACACCACAAGACACTAATGAAGGACATAAAGGTAGCTTTAGATACATGGAAAGACACTGTGCTGATACATGAAAGTTGCAAATACATTTTATGATTTGGGTCTAACATACTCATTCAAGCCTCATGTGTTTGAAGGTATTTAATTTTACAGTGGTCTGTCTTGCTTGCTGTTGGGAAGCAGGGTTTTGCCCAAGGTGGCAGGTACTAGGCATGGCCTGGAAGTGCTGACCTCCCACCTCAGCTTTTCCTGTTTTACTCCCCAGCCTTCCACAATGCTATTCTTACTATGGACTGAACCTCTACAATCTGTGAGCCAAAGGAAAATTTTTCTTTCTAAGTTGTAGGTGTCAGGTACTGTGTCTCAGTGGCAAGGAGAGTGACTAGGACAGTATTTGTGCAGTATTGTGTGATGGTTGTGATAATCACTGGAGAGTAGCTAGTGTCTTTTGAATAAATGTTTTCTTTAGAGATTCTTCTTTTTTTTATACTCTTTAATCCAATGTGCCATCCAGAGAGAACAAGTAAATCTTCTACTCAACACATATACATCATCTAACACTATGTACAGCACTCCGTTGTGCTGTCACACACCAGGAATTCTGCCTCCAGTATGATGATAATACTTAGTGCCCATTGATCAATCCTCCCACATCCTTCAGTCTCCTCTGCTCTCCTCAGTCTCTGATAACTACCACTCTGTTCTCAAATCCTATCCACTCAACATTTATGGATTTTTACGTAGGAGAAGATCATACTCATCCTTTGATGCTTGTTGTATTTCACTTAATGAACTCTGGTCCTATCCCTTTCATGGCTGGAAAGTATTCTGCTATAAACGCAGCATGTATACCATGTTTCTTTTGTCCATTCATCAGTTAATGGGAACTTAGTTTGCTTCTTTCTCTTGGTGATTGTGACTAATGCTACGGTAAACACAGAAGTGAAGATGTTCTTTCTCTGTACTGAGTTCACTTATCTTGGATGTGTATCTAGGAGTGTTAGCACTGGGTTATGTGATAGCTCTAATTTTAAATTTTCCAGAGAGCTTCCACATTACTTTCCATAATGGCTGAGCTAAGTCACATTCCCACTGCCAGTGGACAGAAGATTCCTGCTCTCCAAAGCTTTGTCAGCACTTATTACTATTTGGCTTTTTAAATAACCAGTTGTTTAGAGCGAGGTATTTTTTCAATGTCTTATCCTTATCTGATCCTTAGAGGTGATGTGGAGCACTTTTCTCATACATAGTTGTTTCTGATTTGTACATCTTCTGGGGTTTTTTCCCTTATTGAGTTTTTTGGCACATTTTAAGTATACATTATGATCACATTCATCACTGAGAATTTGTACCTGCACATTACATATCTTTATTTTTAATTTCTCTCATTCCCCTGCCCTCCCTTCATCTACCTCATCCTCTTTTGAATAAACATTTTCTTCAAGGCTTCACATTTTATAGTCTCCTTTCCAATGTGCCTTCTGGAGGAAACTAGGACACATTGCTAGGCTTTCTATAGTCTGATACAGGAAGTCCCATCTGTTCATAGTCTTGACATCAGAAATCCTTCTCTACTGAAGTAAAACTGACCCTCCCAGGCTCTTGGGGGAGGTATTTTGTCAAACCCTGCCAAAATCTTGGCCCTGGCCATAGATCACAAGCGGTCCCTTGCTCAGTGATACTCAGTTTTAATCAAGTTCTCTGCTCAGTCAATCTTCTCATCACCTGTGCCATTTTATGAGGTAGGTAGAAGTTTTAGGCTGCTTCTACATCATGTAGCCCTATGAAGTTACTCTGTGATTAACATTTTTCAGACATAGATTCCCTACTCTCTAGGTGATGTGACACTGGAGCATATGTCAAGTGAGGAGCAAAATAACAAACTTATAAATCCTGGAACTCTGCATTTTAAGAACCAAGGAACACACACATACATGAACACACAAAGAAACTTGCCAAGGAAAATGACAATCTAAGTTGACTCTTAAAGGCCTTCTCTTTTTGTCTTGTCTTTATAGTACTGGTGACAGAGCCCATCAGTGTTCTTTGACTAAGATACATCCTCATCCCTTTTTATTTTATGTTTTGACGCAAGTTCTCACTATGTAGCCCACTCTGGTCTCTGAGTTTCAGTCTTCCTCCTCAGCTTCCTAAGATCTGGGATCACACCTATTCAGTGATGCTCAGCTTCCCGAAGTGCAATAACATGAAAAGGGGGTTGGAACAGCTCTCCAGCGCAGTTTGCCTGTCACCTGTCACCTCACTCTTTCTTTTTCTGATTGCAATCTCCCTCTCTCTCCTACTCTCCTTTTCTCTTTCATCCTCTGTCTCTCTCTTTCTCTCCCTCTTTCTCAAATCTCTCATTATCAATTAAAACTGTCTGTATGCCTTACAATAAAACTTTATCTTCCGACCTCAACATTTATTCTTACTATTTAAAGTAAATTCTTGAAATCTTAATCTCTTACTTGCCAAAGGTGCATGGTTTTTAAGATTATCTCATAGTATTTATCCCTCCTTTTCTGGAAGGACTGAACTCATTGATTCAGTCAGCAAAGAATATTAGGACACCATAAATTAAAAGGGCATGAAAAATATTTTTTTCTGATATACTAAAGTCTTTGAAGAATGTATGATTGAAAGCTGTCATGAACAGATGGGATTAAAAACACAATTTACCATCACTGTCCACAAGGATCTTGCAGTTCAGTTACAGAGATAAACACAGGCCCCAATAAAGGAGTTTGGGAGCTCTAAAAAGAGATCAGTCCCCTCTTTCTGTTGTCTCTTCTTTCTTGTTATAACACTTGTGTACTACTGAATGAGGTATCTTGTGCATATTTTGGATATTCAGATGACAGGAAAATTATTCGTAATGAAGGTAAAAGTTTTGGTAAACCTTGAAGTAAAGATAAATATAAGTCAATGATTAGGGAAGGGATGTTAAGCAAGTAGACATCAGTATGTGCATGCATATGCATATTTGAGACAAAAGCTGTATTTGTTAGAATCATTAAAGTATAAACAGAATAGTATAAAATAACAACAAGGTAGTCAAGGAAAAGTAAGAGAAAATCTTTCACTTCAGGCTTTGCAACCTATTTTTTATTCTGCAAGCAACAATAAATAAGTAAAGATTTTTCTAAAAAATACAATAATGTGATCAAAGCTGAGCTTTAAATACATTTCTGTGACATTGCAGTGAATGATGACTTGAAAAAACAAGGCTAAAATGTTACTTCAAGGCAAAGTCTGAGTCTACATGAGAAGAACGAGTTGGAATTGAAGAGAATGTTAGTGCAGGCCATTGTTGGAACAAAAAACTAGGATTTCATCAACTGGCAATGTGATGTAGGAGAAAGAGGAGTGAATATAAGGATAATTCTAATGTGGAAAGCCCTATTAGCTGGGAGATAAAGAACTTTATATGAACACAGAAGCAATATGTGAAGTGCATTCAATGGGATCAAAATTCGATTCATAATTGTTAATGAATCTCAAGATGAGATTATAATTCATAATACATAAATCCCAATAAAAATATCATACCAGGAAAGAGGTCTAAGAAAGAATGGGTTCAGTGTTAATTATAGAAGTCTAAAAAAGTTAAAGTTGTATGAAATTGTTTATCTACTTGTTACCAGACTCATTAAAAGTGGAAAAGCCAAAAAATTGTTGCTAATTCAAGAGAATTCAAGAAAAGAACAAAGACGGAAATAAACTCCCAACAATATTACTTGCATAACTCTCAGAAAATTCTTAATTTTCTTGCCTAGAATTTCAACTTTTAAGAATATTGTCAAGAAAGAAATACATACATCGATGTATGAAGGAGGGGAAATTATGCATTCATACATGAGCATTGAATACAAATTCCCTACAGAAGGCCATTCTGTGCTGGATCTTTATCTGCTATGCTGAAGGAGAAATTTGCTTTCCTGCTAGAGATGAAAACTTTTTCCAGGGGCTGAGGATTTAGCTCAGTGGTTCTGGCACCTGTCTTGCAAGTGCAAGGGCCTGGGTTCGATCCCTGGTTAACTACATACAATACTAAGCATGGAAACTCACACCCAGCAGCAACAGTACCACATACCACAGTGCTGGGCATGGTGGCTCACACCTGTAATCCCAACACTCAGGAGGCAGAGGAAGGAGGATTGCTGTGAGTTTGAGGCTGAGCTCAGGGCCAGCCTGAACTAGAAAGTGGGACCCTGTCTCAAAAGAAAACAAAAAACAAATAAACAAACAAAAAAGTGTAAGCAAAAGCAGATAAGTGTATTATACTTATGAAAAATTATAGGTCCAGGGCCGGGGAGTTAACTCAGTGGTTCTGGCGCCTGTCTTGCAAGCGCAAGGGCCCGGGTTCGATTCCTCAGTAACCACATACCATACTGGGTGTGGAGACTCACACCCAGCAGCAACCAGTACCACATACTAAAGTGCCAGTCGTGGTGGCTCATGTCTGTAATCCCAGCACTCAGGAGGCAGAGGCAGGAGGATTGCTGTGATGTGAGTTTGAGGCTGAGCTCAGGGCCAGCCTGAACCACAAAGCGAGACCCTGTCTCAAAAAAACAAAACAAAACAAAAAAAGAAAGAAAGAAAGAAAAAAAAATTATAGGTCCATTATTTTGGAAGAAACTATGCAAATCACAAATGTTTGATGGCAAATATTGATGGAGGTACAAACTCAGAGAGAATCATTGCTTTTGTATAAGCCACAAGAAGAGATTGTGTCATGTCTTATGTAATAGTTATTCTCCAATGGAGACCCAGTAAGATGACCTTTGATTCTGCAGATTTTGAAGAGTCTGTAGCTAATAAAACCCTAAGTCATCATTTGGTCCACTTCTATATTAGATAGCTGACTGTTTTCCCTTAGCAGAGGTTTACACACACACACATACACACACACACACACACACACACACACACACACATGAAAAAAAAATCAATTAAGTAAAAGAGATTAATTAAACAGAAGTGATCAAAGTAGAATGTGGCTAAACTTCTAATGAAAAATGGATAATAAGTCATTCTTAAAGAGAACAATTATCTTACCTGTATATCAGAGAAAAGAAACTCAAAACCAAATATGGTAACATGTTTTTAAATTTTAAGAATAAGCAGAAATTCTTGATAGAAGATGACCCAACTCATGTTATAACATTTTAGTAGCATTTTCAATCTTAGATGGGCTAGACAAAGATAGTCTAAAACTAGTATGACACTCTATATTACAAACTATAATGAACTATAAACTCAAAAATATCACTTCAGAGTATGACTGAACTGCAATGCATTTCTTTGTTGATGACAATACTCCTTTGAATATCATTTTATATATTTAACAAGAGAAATATATTGGACCCTTGTTCCTATTTTAAAGGATCCTCAGTAATCAAGTTGTTAATATTTATTTTCCTTAGTCCCATTGTGATCCTTTTTTATGTAAGTTAAATGTAACCAGTGCTGTCATCTAAGGATCATATGGCCATACTGTTCATACCCAGAGATGAGAAATTTATTATGGAAAGCAAGAACACTCATTTTCCCTGCTAAAATCTTCTGCACTACACTCTAAGCACTATCTAATATAGTAGAGTCCTTTAGAAAAACCTATAAATATAACCATTTATCTAAGAAATTTCTATGCTGTAAGCTAGTTATCATTGGGTAAGAATTTTTTCTCATAGCTTAGTCCATGTATACCTGGTAAATTATAGTAGTATTTAATTTTTAATAACAAATTTACAGGGTGGTCCAATGAACAGGGGCATGTAAAACTTTCAAAGGAATTATGATTCACTGGAAAGCAAACTTAACACATAAAACAATATTAAGTGTGACAATAATAGAAGCTCTTTTCCTGAGAAAGGTTGGGTCCTGGAATGAAATATGCATGGATCTAGTTTGAAAGTCTACTTTACCAATTAATAACTTCAGGACTTTGGTCCAAATACTCATCTGATCTCAGTTTCAGATTCTTGGCTTTCTAAATGAAGACTGTTATTCAAGCTGTGTACATTCAAGATAGCTCTCTCATTCTCCTTGAAATTTTCCAACCTACCTAAGGCTTGAACTACCTTAAAAGTGAAATTGAGAACCCTGAGAAAATCTGAGCAAAAATCTTCTTCTAAGTGTTTTGATTGGAAAGCAAGGTGATAGATGTTTGGCATCTCACAGCAACACTACTGCCATGTCCTTTATCTAGGGTACAAATATAACCAATTTCAAAGAACCAACTCTTCAATTCATTGACTTTTTAAATCATTCTCTTAGTCTTCCTTGAATCTGTTTTTCCTCTGATCCTTATAATTTCCTCCCTTGTAAGAACTTTGGGTCTGTTTTGCTCTTCTTTTTCTGAGAGTTTGAGGTTTAACATTAGGTTGTTTATTTGAGCTTACTCTGTTTTCCTAGGGTGGGCATTCACTGTTATGAATTTTCCTCATAGCACTACTACAATTAATAAGATTTAAAATGTAATTAAAAACCTACCACCAAAGTCCTGGTCCTGATGGCTTCACTGCTGAATTCTATAAGACATTTAGAGAAAAACTCATGCCACTACTTTTCAAACTCTGTAATGAAATTAAAAGGGATGTGAGACTCCCAAATTCATTCCTTGAAGTAAACATGAAAAATGTTCAGCATCGCTGCTCATTCAAGAGATTTGGATGAAAACAACAGTGAGAGTGTATCTAACTCCAGAAAGAATGGCTTCTATAATATCAACCAACAACAAATGCTGGTGGGGCTCTGGGGGAAAAGGAACCCTTCTCCACTGTCGGTGGGAGTGTAGACTGGTGCAGCCACTGTGGAAATCAGTGTAGAGATTCCTAAAGAAACTAGAATTAGAGGTCTCATTTTACCATGCTATTTCTCTCCTAGAAATATACATGAAAATATTAAAGGAATCGTATTAGAGTGACATATGTGGGCCATGTTTACAGCAGTCAATTTATAATAGCTGAATCTTGGAAACAACCTAAATGCCTATCAACTGGAGACTTAAAAAGAAGATGTGCTTTTTAATACAGTGGAATATTAGCCATAAAGACTGACAAATTTGAGTCATTTATATTCAGATGGATATGCTTTGAGGAAATACTCATAAGTGAAATCAATAGGACACAGATGTGTACATACAACATTGTTTCTCTAGTATGAAAAGCTGAAGGTGTAAATGAGATCCAGAATGTATGATAGATATTGTGAAATAGGAAGAAAATGTTCAAAGGGAAAAGAGTGCAGGGGGAAATAGAGACAAGAAAGGAAAAATCTGACAATAAAGACAGAAAAATGGAAACAAAGCTTTTGTATATAGGGGGTTGGGTGTGGTAGGGTGGGAAGGGGAAAGAAAAAATGAGAATCAAAATGTGTCATATACAGGTACAAATTTTAATACTGAATGTGATCATAAAATTTATGTAAAATGTACCAATAGATCAATTGTATTTAAAAATGTTGGGTGAATGAGAGAGATTAGCTTTAAATTACTCTAAGTAATAGGAAATGACACTCTTATGGAAGACAGGGAAGATAAGATTAGAGGGCAGTCAGCAGAGATTCAGTAAGTAAAAACATTATATTCCTATAGGAATCAATTCCAGTTAAACAAGTTTAACTTAAACTATAACATGAAAGTTTAGGATAGTGCTTCTGAATGGAGTTAAACAAGCTTTGTGTGGCTATTTTCTCCAAATGTCAAAACACCATAAGGGGAATTGTCACCATATAACTCATTAGTCTATCTGAGCATAGAATAAATAGTATGAAATGCCCACCTAACTCTTAAACTACTGCTAGGTACCTAAGGAAGTTTATTTTTATTTTGTAAACTGATATTAATTGTCCTCCACTCAATTTTAGAAATACAATGTATTGATTAAGGCAGAGTCTTACTATTACTTAAATGAATAGGTCACCTCATGTTCATATACATTAGCAGTAAATTATTTTTTGTTTCATGGCAGCATAGAAAAATAAAACTACACATTACCATTATTAAATTTAAATGCAACACAATGATTTGTGTATCTTGTACTCTAATGTTTGCACAAGGCAACAATCCATAAAATGTAATATATGGAAGGAGAGGAAAAAGAGAATACAACTGTACCATGCTAACCAAAATGCTTTTTCATTGACATTAAAATTCTAGTAGGAGCCAAATAAAAATTATTTTTTGATCAGTCATCCAAGAAGTCATCTTTACCCATCATTAGATATTAGAATGCTTTATAAATATGAATCTTATATAAATATGAATGCCAATACTTCCACCAATCAAGATGCTAAATTCAAATATGTCTATTTAAAATAATTTAAGACTTCTCACTATAATATACACCTCACTGCAAGCCCCTTCAGGAAACTCAAAATAATGGTTTCAAAAACTGAGAGACAAGATATGTGTGTTCCTGTGTAAGAGTGTGATATTTTCCCTGATTATCTTCAAAATGTACTTTTTGCTTCCCTCTAGACACACCAAATCACATTTCTTTTATGTTTTGAGCATATACCCTAACCATGAATTGGGGAAATGTTACAGAAGAAAAGTTATAGAGTACAGCTTAAGATTTTGCATCCTTGATCTCCATCTAATGTTTCTTGAGCTATTTAGTCACAACCAAAGTTTCTTGGGAGGTCAGAAGGAGATAAACCTGTGCATCATTCAAGTAAAAACATAGTTAAAGGTCTCTCAAGTCAAATACTTAATAGATACTTTCAGGTAATTTTGACTAGTATTTAATTTCTAGACTAATGTTAGCCAAACTTTTTCCTGCATATCTTGAAATCAGAACTCATTTTTCTGTAGTACAGTAGGGATTTGAATACACTCTGATTGGTTCCAAATGCAGGACTCTTGGGCAGTAGGATGATGGCACTTACAGTCTTCTTACTGCTTCAGGTTGGAGTTGCTTGGTAGCAAGTAACTTATTTTTCTTCTTCATATAAGATTTTTCATTACTACTGTATAATCCAACAATTAGAAACACAATAGTAGGATACTTTGACCTTTGTTTACTGCAGTGTGTCCCCAACCCTTAGTCTACTTCGTGTGCCTTAGATTTTGTCTGATTAGTTTCTTTTCCCCCTTCATTTCCTCATGTTCCTCTCCACGCTCTATTAGGAAGCTGATAAAAATAGAGTTTCCACAGCTGCTGTGGGTGCAGGCAGGTGATTTTGCTTAGAGCCACCATAGCCAATAGAATTAACATCCCAACTTGTTTTTATCTTCTTGAGTCACATTGTAAATTAGAAATATGATCTCTTTATTCATTATGAATAAATCTGGGCTCACATTTTGAATATCATTGATAAAATGTTGCTGTATGCCCTCTGATTTAAGGACCTTTAAAATGTTTGTATATTGTGAAAATAACATAACTCATTTATTATCCAGGAGATAAGTAACAAATATCTTACTTCTAAACCTATATGGAATGAAAAACTGCACTTGGATATAAGAGGAAATTATTTATTCATTCACAGAGTTATGTATCAATCATTGAATATTCAAAAACTCATACTCTATAAAATATGCCTTGATTTTGTGTGTGTGTGCATTGCATGATTGGGAAAGAATTACTGGTGTATGTGTTTGAAATGGATCAAAAGCTACATCCAAGGATGAAATTTTAAATAACCAAAATAAGATATGTAGGGTATCTTCTGTTTGTCCCTATAGTTCCTCTTCCTACCTGTCTTACCTGCTCTTAGCCTGGGAAGGCTGGTTTCTACCAACAGAGAAATCAAACACTCAAATCAATTTTGTTCTTTATATCAGTTTTTTCCTTACTACTATATAATTCAATCTGATCTAAACACAGTATCATAATATTTTAACCTTTACTCGGTAAAGGTTTAAACCATTTTGGGGCATTTTAAATCTTGCTGTGTTAGCTGATAAATGTGCTAATTTGTGAAACTTCTCTTCACACATAGGGTATGAAGAGATGAAACTAGCACTTTACTTTTCCACATCGTTTCCCACATCCTGTTGGGAGCATTCCTATTTGGGAAAATTAATTGGACGACTGGGACTTTGAGCCAAGCTTCCCTGCCTGCAGACCAGCTATGACAGATTCAGACCAGAAAACTGACTCTTTATCTTCACCTCCCAGAACAACAAAGACCCTGACAATAATAAAGACCTTCATCTACATAACTCCTCATTGTTCTAGGCTATACAAACATGTTGCCCTCTGAGTGACCTGTTACATTTGTTATTTCTGAGTTTTCAAAATTACTGCTGTCTGAGTGACCTGTTAAATTGCTTGCTTCCAATGGACTGAATAAAAGATGTGACAAGCTCGGGTCTGCTCTCTTTGCTCCCCAGAGTAGCATGGATCAGCTCCAAGCTCAAGTTCTTCTCTAAGTTTCATTTCTGCCTGTTTATTAATTATTTTGCCTTGTTTAGTCAGACTCACAGGAGACTAGAACTTACCTGAAAAGGTTCTGGTTATATCCCCTTTCCCTGTTCCCTACAACATCCTTCTTCTTTCTCTTTTTGTCCTTTAAAATTCATCTTATCAATGAAGTTCAAGATATTTCTGTTGAACCAGAATGGAATAAGAAACTTGTGCAGACCTGGTAGAATGCAGCAGAGCCATTGTTCCAGAACCACTGGATGCAGACAGGTACTAAAAGTACTAAAACCCCTTCTGAGGCTGTAGCACAAAGGGCCATATAATTTCTGGCTTTTTTATTGGCAACATGAGCCACAGCCCTAGGACAGCCTATCAAAAGGTCACTATCTTGTGGATAAAGCTCTTTCTCAGAATCCCAGCTGGGCCACATGGAAAGACTTCATTTATGTACTCCTACCCTGGCCACCGAGTTACCCCCAGCTTGGAGTCTTCAGAGTTCAAACTCCAGACCTAACGCCCTGAGTTATGCTCTTCATGACACTGAAGCTTCATTCTCTTTGTGCCCTTAATTCCAGGCCTGTAGCATTATAATGTACATAATAGAATGATTGGTATTTACTATCTCCAATGTTGGAGTGATATATTGCACAGCAGTGAGAAAAAATATCTGTGAACATCTTTGTAAATGGCTCTTTACTCCAGTTTTCCTATTGACCGATTTGAATGAGCTTCTCATTTACCAACAGAACCTTGAGAGATAAAAGAAAATTCCGAGTGTGGCAGGAGGAATGTGAACCAAATCCCTAGGAGTTAGAAGTACATAGAATACGCTTGCAGCTGCGACCTCAGGAAACTCTCCTCAAAGGCAGGAGTCATGTCTGCTGTTGTAAGTTACCAGTAACACCTCTTGTGGTTGGCTGAAGTGAGATTTTTAGTACACCTTGAGAAAAAGCAGTGACTAGAATGGCAGAATACAAGAGACTTCTACTATAGGCAGGAAGAAAACAACATAAATGCAACAGTAAGAATTTCCATTCAAATAAGAAATTCCATCACAACAGTGAGGCATGGAGCCTTCTCTGTCTGCCACAGTGACTTCTCTAGGATTCAGACTCATACTCTGTTTTTTGATCGTTCTCCACAGAACTCAGGGGAAAATGCAATCTTGAACCCTCTCAGGATGATTGGCTCTCTGCTTTCATTTCTGTTAGTCACCACCCTGCACAGGGCCCCCAAACAGTGCCAGATCCAAAATGGCTTCCTTTCCCATGTGCGCCAAAGATCAGCCTATCAGCAAGCTCCCTAACCCGCCACTCAGAGCAAGCCAATCCCGATTGCCACAGTGCTCTCCCACCCCCAAGTCCGTATAAAACCCCTCTCCACTTCCCCAAGGCCCTCTCCCGCCATTGTTGGAGGCAGCCTCGCAGCTTTCACCTCCGCTAAAGCCCTGTGAGGAGTGTGCCTGTTTCGGCTCTGTTTTCTTTCCATTTTTCTTCACCAGAGCCGCCCCTTTCCCTCCTGCACTGTAACCACGTTGTCTACCACAGATTCAGCCTTGAACATTTTTGTCATTCTAAATGTGGTACTTTTTTTTTTCCTACAACATTTTAAGCATCTACTCTGACTCATTTGTATTCATGCTTCAAAAATCAAGATGTGAGTCCTCCCATCCAGACAGCCTTCCTGGACGGTCTCAATGTGAGCTATTCATGCTGCTTAATTATTTACACCATTCCCTGTGCTCAGCTCTATTGTAGTTTTCATACTTCCAATAACTTTTCTTTTTGTCTAGTTAGACCATGAACTCCCCAGAGAAGGAGAGGAATTTAGGTCTTATGCTTAGAAAAATAAATTGATTAATGGAATGAATTACTAACCGATGAGAATAGGTGTTAGAACAGTGAATCACTAGGTTTTCCGATGGATGTTTCTCCCCAGGGATGCAGACATTTTTGTTGTCTTTGTTCGTCTCCACTGTCCCCTGGTCCCTGGAACTATACTCATAGAAAACACATTCATGTATGGTCATGAAAGGAGAAAAGAAGTTAGTATCTTTTTTCATATTATTAGGAGGCACAGCCATTTAAAATCAAAGCAGAATTGTCAATCCCAAAACTTTTTGGAAAAGGGGTTTGGTGAATTAGATGGCTGTGTTTCAAGCCACTTAAATCAGATGGGATTTTTTTTAAAGAGCAACAGGATTATCTTTGCATGTCTTTAGTCCTTGCTTCCTGTCTCTCTGGTCAAGTATACATTCCTCAAGCACAGGGTTTAATTAGGACTTTGCTGTAAGGCTTGCTTGGAGAATTTCTTCTCAAGATGCAATTGCTGATTTATCTTTCGGAAACTAGGGATAAGAGATTGGTTCAATTGACCTAAAATGTTTATACGATTAATGTGTATCTCAACTTCTGTTTGCTTTGATGATTTAATGTTACCAACTTGAAAATGCTTTTATTTGAAGTACTAATTTTGTGAAGAGTTATAATTAATAAAGGACCTTAGGTGTCTTCCTTTCAAATGCCACTTATGCATAGCATTGTATATTATAAAACTTAAGTTCAGTGTACTGAGATCTAGTAATCCTACTTAGGAAATTATAATAGTTTGCTTTCAAATTGATCTTGAGGTTACTGCTGTTTAGATAGTCTTTGTAACATGAAGAGTTAGAATTACTTATTTTAAATGCAGTCCCATTTTAGGAAATCTGAACAGTTGACATGAAGCAAAGTACAATTCTCCTGTATTTCACAGAGCAATCCTTTCAGTTTTCTGTAAATCAACTCTTCCTCATGATCCAACTGAATAATCTATGAGATATAGTACATGCGCATCAGGATCATGACTTTTTAAACATTAAATTAGATTCATTGTGACCCCGAGTTATTGTAAGTAATTGGAGTTACCAGTAATCTAATGGTGTATAATTACCACTGTGAATTCTTTCACTTATACTCTAATTTGGATCTTTGATGTTCCTATGTTAAGGGATTAGATGCCAACATATGGTGTGGTTGACAAGTGCAGGGACATTTTGGAGGTGAGTCTAATGGAAGGAAGTTAGCTCTTGGGAGGCATGCCATTAAAGAAAGTATGGGCCCCCCATTAAGGTTTATACCTAGATGTCCCCAAGGCTTTTTGTACTCATAGGTGGATCTTCTGGAAGGTGATTGGCTCACAGGGCATGGTAATCATTAATAAATTAGTAAGTTTATGGCTGATTTGCTTTTAGGAGGGGGACCACGGGGGTCATGGCCTGGAAGCGCTTGTCTCTTCCCAGTTCTCCACTCTTTCTCTGCATTTTGTGCCACCATATGGTAAGCATCCTTCCTCTGCTGTGCCTGTTTGTCTGGTCATTCTGCCTCAGAGCCCAGGGGCTATAGACTGGAACCTCTACACATTGTGAGCAAAAATAAATGTCACCTCATTTAAATTGAGGGTATCAAGCAGACATTTTGTCCTAGCAAGGAGCAAAGTAACTAAGATAAGACCTGAGCCCCTTTCTCAGTATCTTCTGCTCCCCAACTACTATAAGATGAGCAGGCTTTTCTATCATGTTTTCCTCTGCTGCTACAGCTCAGAATAATAAGGCTACATATCGATAGACTAAACCCTCTGAAACCATTTACCGAAGCAAACTTCTCTTTCTTGTAAGTTATTTCAAGTATTAAGTCATAGTCATATAACTAAAAAGGCAGCTGTCTGAAGCAACTTCCTATTAGCTAGACTGATGCTTGCACAAATTTTATCTTAGATGGCTTTCTTTCAAATCTACAACCCTGACTCATTTTTCTCCCAGCTACTTTTGTTTTCTTCATCAATTATGTGTCAACTCCCCTATAAAACTGCTGTTCATTGCCCTGACTATAAGTTTAAAGTTTGCCTCGTGTAACATCTGTTGAGGCTTAGTTTATAACCTTTAGGTTGAAAAGTTCAGGCCATAATAGATAAGACAATCATTTCCTATGTCTTCCCAGATTAGTCATTTGGTTTAAAAACCCTTTCAAATCCGTACAGAGTCAAAAACAAATGTGCTAACTTTAGATAATGCCTGTTCCACCTCACAAGCAAAAGCTACCATTTTAAAACATGTCTTGCAAATCTTAAACTTTTGATAAAGTATTTGTAATCCAGCTTCATCCTAAATTTTAGCTCTCTACACTCTTGTGGCTGTGTATGTACCATGTGGGGACATATTTTCTAATGGACACAGCAAAGAAACCACATTTATAGGAAGATTCTGAGATCTCGGTAAGGATGACATTTCCCAGGCACTCAGATTTATATGAGAGCTGTTTTCTATGCATGGTATTGTATCCAGCTCTCAGGGCTGTGAAATTGTTTATAAATATAGCACATAGATGAAATACGGTGCAATTTATCCCTAAGAACATCTTCATGACATTCACAATGACATTCATAAATGACAAAACCCATATCAGTTTCAATAAAATTCAGCCATCATATGAGGCTCCAAAGAAAGCAGGGTAAAAAGAGGTAGTTTTTGTCTGTAAGTTCTTTACTAAATGAAAGTTGAGAAAGAAAAGTAAAGACTGCCTTTTCCACCCACTAGTAACTTGCATTATGTAGATAGTAAACTTGAAGTTTTGGTACGTCAATTCAGTAATTAAATGTTGTTGATGCTGGTGTTGATGCTATTCTCTTGCAATGTATTTCAGACTGGCCTTGAACTCACTATGTATCCCAGGCTGGCCTGGAATTCATGGTAATCCTCCTGCCTCAGCCTACCAAATGCCAAGATTACAGTTGTGCACCACCATATCTGGCCTCAATTGAATTTTTATTCCCCATTAAGTCACTGAAATCTATGACAAAACAAGAAAGGAAATATGAATTGCTTAATAAAAATAATTTTTAAGGCACTGTACCAAATTTTCATTTCTGGTACATGAGTGTTCACCTATGCTGAAAATTAATCACTTAGTTAAAATGATGACCGATTCTGTCTTTTCAAAAGTATTCTATTTTATAAGAACTTGTGGGTTACTTCTGATTATCAAAAAAAAAATGAAAGCAGTTATTGAGAGAATTAAGCAAAGTCTAACACCTCAAGCTGTTTTGTAGGCACCTGACCATCTCTAGTGCCCTGGGCCTTATTTGCATCTGTTGAATGGGAGGTGGAAGACAAGACAAAGGTCTGGGGCCCAGGCCTGGGGTGAGTGTGTTAGAGGTTCCCAAATAAAGCCAGAACCCCTGCTGCTGCACTTTACTATAAAGCACAAGAGCATAGAGATTGGATAGATCAGATAGCAGATTATAGCTAGATAAGCAGATAGACAGATAGATAGACAGATGATAGATAACAGATAAAAGACAAATGACAGACAGATAACAGATGATAGATGATAGGCACATGATATATGTAGAGAGATGATGGGTTGAAAGATAGATGATATATAGAGCCAGACAGAGTAGGCAAACAGGCAAATTAAATAGATGTATGTCTTAATTTTCCTAGTCTATGTTAAAAATCATAGCAGTGTTTAAAATGTTTTTTTACTTCATCAGTTAGCTACTTCATTTGGAAAGTAATACTTTATATGAAGTAATGTAAAGAAATTAGTATAAGGAATAGAGAAGCCATGTCTACTCCAGCATGTCTGTATGTATCAGTTTCCTTCTTAGAAGAAAATGAACCTTTTCTGCAAACAAACCTCCCTCCTAGGCTTGAGTCCCTAGTCCAATCACCTATTGCTTTGTAACAATTTCTTCAACATATGTTTTACTCATGAACCTGCAGTCTGAGCAGAGCTTGTTAGGAATAGTTCATGTCTTACCGGCTTGTCATCAGCTATCAAGGATCTTCTGAAGGTTCATTCATTCAGCTGTCTATAGATGAGAACTTTTGTCCAGGCCTCTCCTGGAGCCAACTGCCAGAACGTGTTTGAACCAACTCTCCACAAAGCTTGGACTTCCTGACAGGTTCATCAAAGCAAATGCCTTATCTCTCTAAGTTGATTTTTTTCCTTTTTATTTATGAATTTCTTAGTTGCTTGCAGAGAAGCATCAGGCAAATCAAGTATGGAGAAATCAAGTATCCTCGTCTTGTTCTGTGTCTTAAATGAAAAGCTTTTACCTTTTCCCCAGGGATGATGGATTTAGGTGTGAGTTATATATATTTTTACTACACAGTGCTATATTCCTTCTATACCTAATTTGTTGAGACAGTTTTTGTCATGAATGAATGCTTACTGTTTTCAAATACTCTGTCTGAATCTGGTAAGATGATCTTGTCCATTGTGCTTTTCATTCTGTTAATGTGCTATATCATATTTATTGATACACTATGTTGAACAATTCTGGGCTCTCTCAGCTATATCTTACTTTAGAAAATCATGGTGAATGATCTTTGTAGTGTGTCTCTGGGTTTGATGGCCTAGTATTTTATGGAAGGTGTTTGTGTCTATGTTCATCAAGGACATTGTGGTTTTTTGTTTTGTTTTTCTTGTGATGTACTTAGATTTGTTCTGGCTTTGTAAAAATACTTCAGAATTGTCCTGCACTTTTTGGTATTTTTTCATAGTGAAGAGTAGATATTACTTATTTTTTAAATGCCTGATATTATTCAGCAGTGAAGCCATCATAGAAAATTTAGTTTATTACTGCTTCAATCTCCTCTCTTATTATGGGCTTTCAGATTTTCTCCTTCAGGCTTCCATCTTAGTAGCCTGAATATGCCCAGGAATTCATCCATTTCCTCCAGGCCATTAATTTTTCACCAGGTACTTGTTTAACTGTTACTATTCCTTGTATTTATATGACGTCCTCTTTCATTTTCATGTTATTTATTTTCTTCTCTTCTATTTTTCTCTTGGTCAGCATAGCTAGTTTTGTTGATTTTTATCCATCAAAAAACTAACATTTAGTTTTGTTGGTCTTTGAATTACTCTTGTAGTGTCAATCTTCTTTGCTAAGGTTTAGTATTGCTTTCATCTTCTAGTTTTACCTAGAATATATATGACTTGAAATAATGCTATCTGAAAAATGCAAATGTGTTTTCCATCTAAACAAGCCTCTTTAAAAGAACTAGTTCAATGTGATTTTAGCTAAAAAGACATAAAGAAGACTACATGCCAGTACACATGAAGGCTGGAAAAACAAAGAAATGGTGACAACTTACAGGTCAGGTCATCCTGCTCTGTGGAGGAAAGGTTCCCCAGTTTCTGCAGCTTCACTCCACAACATTTGCTCTGCCTTAGTTCTTTTGAATTTCATTCTCATCAATGAAAACTCCTCTCTGCCCCTTCTTGCCTATTCTCCATTACAGAGATTATCAAATCTGAAATGGTGTTATTTTCACCTAAAATCTTTCCTTGCAAAAGATAACTAAAGTTATTTTCTACTGAACCATTTCCATTGTTATATTATAGAATGCACCTAAGGAAAGACACAGATCGGTGACAAAGCTCCCCTAATAAAGACATCAGAATGAGCATAAAGAGTTCCGGTGACTTTTGCTGTTAAGTTAGACCCCAAACAAACACATGGGTTCCAGCTTCTTTTAGAAGCTGGGGTGCTGGGAGGCCTGAAATAGAAGTGTGCATTGAGCATGGGTTTTTTAATTTGTTTTTTCCTTTTTTAATTTTTTTTTTTGGTAGTTGTTCTTTTCCTACGTTTCCTCTCCCTGTATTTATCCCTTCCCAACCAGTACAATCAGTAACCTTGAGCTTGGTTCTTGGAAATGCCAATAAAACAGTAGACTTCTTCTGATTTAACAGCACTTCACCTCAAGCCCTAAACATCGCTTCAACAGATCAATGCATGTATTAACGCTGGGATATGAGAACCTATCCATGGTTAAGGAAATTCTTGCCATTCTCATGGAAGTTTCCAAGAGTAACATATACATGTTAGCAGTAGTTTAGAACACTGAGCTAGAAGACTATGTCATTTAGCTCAACTCACAGTAGACTAAGAATTTGACCCTCCTACACTATCATACTACTGAGTCACAGAAAAGTGAGCATGCCAATATTCTTGAATAACCTAATCCATTATTATTAATCTGACATGATGATAAGCCAGGCAAATTGCTGCACTTGAACCATTTACATCCATGTCACAATAACATGGTCAGTATTCATGTTGCCTTGACCTTTCTGCCTAGGTTGTTCACTAGATTCTCTGTCCTTCTCCACTACAGTTTGCACACAACACCCCAGCCACTTGTCCTGATAGGCCATGTAATGTTACTCTTCTCAAAATACTATAGGATTTCCATGCCACATGTGTTTAAACAAAGCTTCCCCAGCTTTTCACACTGCCTCTATCACTCAAATCTATCCTGTGACTCTCCAGCAGATATCCTTAACTGTTTCTGGAAGCTGCTAGAGATTTTCGTGCTTGCTGTTCCCATATCCTGACTTTCCCTTCCTCCAGATACATCCATGGTTCACTGCTCTCCATCAATTCTGCCCTTTCCTAAAGTCACCAGAGTATTCTGTTCAGATGTGCAATCCCCTATTCCCCTTATATTGCTCTGGTTCTTTTCCACGGTGTTCATTTTGCTCTGTCATACCGCAGATGTTAATTTAATAAGGGCTTCTTTACTTTCACTAGAATATAAGATTCATGGAATGTTTATAAAGTTTGTTCCACTGCTTATAAGAGTTTAGCAAAGAATTGATGTTCCATAGATACATATTCAATGAATAAAGTTTTGTAAGTCTTTCCTTCATTCTCTGTATTCAAGTACCTTAGGAAACAAAATAAGTCTTATTCATGTTCTCAAGTTACTGTTAGACCTGAATGTGTATTTGGTCAGAGCAAGTCTCTTTATTATGTACTAGGAGATTTGAAAGTACATATTCTCTCTCCGATGTCTTTTGTTCATCCAGGGCAATATGAATATATTTCTATGTTCAATTATTACCCAAATGTGTTCACATTGCTTTGGGTACAATGTTGCTTCTTTAATTGCCAATGCAGTTTACAAGTCCTGCGTAGACTTGCGTCTGGTAAAGTTATTTGAAAATAACCACACCTGGATTATTCCATTCCTTAATATCACATTCAAATATTTCCTTCATAATTTGGTGAAGTTGTGAACTATGACATTCCAGTCACACATGTGTAGGCTGTATATGAATGGGGGTATATCTTGTGATTCCTGAAGTTTCTTAGGATCTCTTCTGTAGCAAAAGTTTCAGGCATATTAGTCATCGGTTGCCTACTGAGCTTTAAATTACAAAAGAAGCATTAATGTTACACAGACTTGCTCAAGAGAAAAAGAAAGCAGCCAACACCAGTTTTCCAAGTACAGAGTTTACAAGAAGCATCTCACTATGAATATGTGCCTGATTACAGGAGGTTTTCTATAGCTGAATACAAAGGCCATTGTCATAGGGATCAGTCTTGCCGCTGAGAGTTTTCAAAAGCATTCATTTTGGAATGTATAGTGGCATTACCTGCGCAGAAGACAGCTGCAGTTTGATCTATGGGCCTTTCACACCTTATTCTGTTGCTTTTTCTCAGAAATGGATTCAGAGGGCACAAGTCTATACCTGCACCAAAACATGTAAAAGGAAATCAAAGGGGAACTGAAAGCAAACAGTGAATATATTAGATTCCTTTTAGGCAGAATGCCCAGATTCCAGCTGAACCACTCCCTAAATTCCTTTCCGCACAAGCTGAGAAGCCTTTCCAGCTCAGATGTCCTATGCGTCACTGCTTTTCTCACATACTGGGGATGTTGATGTAAACTAATTTGAGGGGCTGAGTTAAGATCAGACTTCTGATACTTAAAGGTGACAGTCTCACACTGAAGGAAGTGGAGAGACAGAAAGGCTAATCTAAAGGGAAAATGTTAATCCTGGCAGGACTTCTTTGTTTTTCAATTAAAAAAAAAGAAAGAAAGAAAGTAGCAATGACTGTTAGTGTTTAAGAAGCTCAAATTTCCCCCCAAGGCTCCTAGCCCTTTAATATGACAGGGCGTGCTCACAGGATAGAAAAAGGGAAAAACAAGCTTCCCAGAGGACTTAGGGACATGCCCAAGGAGAGAAAACTAAGGGAAAGCGTCCCACGGCTGCAGAGGTATTAACAGAATCTAACTAATTTCTTTATCTAGTTGAGTTAGGAGGCAAGGTGATAAATGAAAGAGATTGGTTTTAATGTTAGGAAGCCTGTATAATACTGTCAACCAGTTTGGGTAAGAGCCTCCATTTCTCTGAGGGTTACTCTTCTCAGTTACAAAACGGAGGGATTTGACACAGGAGAGCTTGTGGGTAGGTGAGGCAGCAGTGTGTGAGTTTGTGTCCTATCATGGTCACACTGCGGGTCTCTGTATGCGATTTCAGGCAAACTGCTTCTCTGCCTCTTAAGTCTCATTTTTGTTTTCGTTTTGTTTTGTTTTGATCTGAAAATGGGAAGAAAGAATATCTCACTCAGAATGTAGCCATTTGGCTGAGATATTTTTTAAAAAAATATTCACTGTACATAAAATTTTTAATATTTGTTTGGAGAAAAACAGAAACCATGGAAAAGTGAGATAGAAAAGAAAATAGGAATTGAGGTCGAAGAACACTCTCAAATTCAACTTAGTTTTTACTGGGTCATTGGCTGGGATCCTATCAATCCATTTTAAGTGTTCCATATGACATCAAGTATTCTATATAGATTTTCACATGTAAAAAATCATTTCTAAATAAAGGGTAGTGTATTTAAAATCCTAGTTTGCAGGAGGATCCTGAGCCAAGGCTAAGTTTCAAAGGCTTGGGGAGCAGGGCAGAGGCAAATGGCTGCCTCCTCCAGAGAGAAGCTGGGAATATAAGTGACCCGGCCCAAGGTGTGTGGTGTCTGTATTTCCATCTGAATTCAACTTCAAGTCCAAGTGATCAGCCCCAAGGATTCATGGGAGGGCACAGTTCCAGCTGGAGAGGTTCGCAATGCAAATAGGAGTTCAGGCAGTTGTTGTCTGCATCAGTGGCTGAATCTGAAAGGGATCTCAAAAATAGAAGCCATCCTGAGGGGCCCCAGAACAAGAGCCAGAACAAAGATTTAGGAATCCTAAGAGTCAGGAGCAAAACGAAGAAGTAATTGGAATAGAGCCAATATGTCAGAATCCCCGGTAGATGTCTAGCTAGGAGAATATAGGCTATCCAAGGGAAAGAGCCTGCCCAGAAAGCAAAGAGGTGCAAATATACCAGCATCCCCAAATCTCCCTGATTTATAGATGAGATGACTCAGAGCCTGCAGCTGAAAGAGTTTTAGGGCCCACAGCTGGGCAAAATGGCTCTGGTTCTAACTGGCAACATCTGCAGATTTATTTAGGGACTCACTTTGCCATTTCACCAACCACAAGTATTACCTAGTTCCAAGAATATAATCTGACAGTCTCCAGCAGAAGGCCCTGTTTGGGGAGATGGGAATGTACTGCCAGGAAGACCCCATTGAAAAGGAAATCAGACAATACAGAGGAAAATTCAAGATACTTCCCTCAAGACCTTTGTTGGTGCCTATGAGTAAGAAGTATGTCTCCCACTGCATCCACTCAAGCAACTCCCTATGCAAGTTCTTCACAAAATAAAGTAAAAAGGACGTTTAGACTTCATATCCAGCCTACAAGCATGTAGCAGACCTTGCAGCCTGGATTTATTTTTTTAGCTAAAATGGAAGAGCAAGTGCTGATGCAATTAGTAGATCTGCCAACTAGAAAGCAATAAGCAATATGGTACACACCCACGCAGGGTGTTTCTTTAACACATAGCATTAAGAATTCTATACAGAAAGGGAGGAAGTGGTGTGGTGGATACAAGCACCCTGGTCTGTTAAGAATAATCCCCTGACAAAGGAAGTAAATATGTGCTTTCAAATGAGATCAAATATTTCACAAGCACAGTTGGAAAAACCTACCAGTTCAAACTGGCAATTTTACCAATACAAACAATTAAATATTTGGCTAGAAAAGAATTTTAGAAACTTTAGTTAGGATCAAAGCCAGCACTGGTAGTCTGAAACAAACATTGTGTGTGTTTCATTATGGGGCTCGGGAAGTAACATAAAATATTTTCCACCAAATTTGCCTCCAGGTAGTTGCAGTGGAATTCAGTCAGCAATTTCAGTATAATTTGAAAAGAAATAGCAGGCAGTCCCTGTAGCAATTAAAGACACATCCCAAAAGATAAATAAAACGGAGTTAATTCAACCTGACTAAAGGTAATCAGCCCTGCATAGCACTAAGACTGAAAAATGTAAAGTAAAGCAAGTGCTACTCCATGCATAGAGTATTTACAGTTCAGTCAGGGTGGTGAGTAGGAAATTATGTGGGAGGAGTGACAAAACCATAACAATCAAGCTCCCAGATGAATTAAAAGCAGAATATGAGACCAAAGACCAACTGGCAGACAGTCAAGGGAAATCAACTGGTTTACAAATGACAAAATACTAGTGAGACTGAAAATTACTGTTCCAGCTGTGAACCAAAACAACTTACTTAAGAGCTTTGAACAAAATCAGACCACCTTTTGACATTACAATGGAGAAATGTTCACCTCCCACCTATCTGCTGTCCTGCTGCAGGGTCCTTAAAGGGCGTACTCATTCTCCTCCAACACCCAAGCTGTCACCTCTTAAGTGGGTGTGAAAATGAAATGGAGTAGAGAAATAAATAGAGCATGGCTTTGAAATGAGAGAGTTAGAGTTTCTAACCTAACCACCAATTCCCTTCTATGTGACTTTGCAGAAACCTCTTCAGCCCTCTAACTTTCAGTACACAAGCAATTTCAAATATCCTCAATAACAAGTGAGGAAAAGGGAGAACGAGAAGTTCATGCATAAGCGTTTGAATTATCAAATTCTTAAGGATATACACTACATGTGTGTCCAAAATGCCAAGCATTTTACATTTGCTATTTTACTCAAACTGTCCTTAGATTAAGCTACATTATCACCTATTTAGATGAAATCCTGAAATTGATTTCTCAGAATTTACTATCCCATTTCAAATAATGACATCAAAATCAGATAAAGACAGAAAAATCTGTTCAGGAAGAGTCACTCTCTTTGCTGGTTAGCAAAAGGACCTCAGAATCACTAAGAATTTTGAGGAATGGAGTCTCCAGGCTGAGAAATTCTTGTTAATATTGTATCAATTCCCACTGAATCATTGCTCTTTATTTACTTATTCATTCATTTGTTTCTTCCTCATGAATTTGACAAATTGTGCTGTTTCATTGTGACCATTGCCTTGACTGCTCAGTCAACTGAGTCTGAGCATGGAATAGAAATGAAAGGCAAGGGGTTGCTGCCCATGGAATCATTTTATGGTTTTATTTAAGTACCCTGAAAAATCTAGGGACATGAGCAAGGTAGAAGCTAATAAACTGTTAAATCATCCACATAGGATGATGTAGGTCAAAACAGGCACAAATTTGTCCACCACTACTAATCTGTGACATAATTCAATCTTACTTTCAGAGATTAGAGCTATCAAATTCCCTTACAATGTTAAAAAGGGATCTCCAACTCTAAGACATTTGGCTCCAGTTTCTTCCTTATAGGACAATCATCTTGTTGTCTGTGAGAACAAGGAAAATAGAATTGGGTGACAATGTCCTAGAGAAAAACCAGCTGTCTGCTTGGCAGACACCAAGCAACTGACAGTAATTTTGGAAAATCAACATGGTTTGTGACTTACTGTGACCCATCCACTGTTATTATCATCTTTGTTTATTTCTATCCTATTCTCTCTGCCTGAAGGATTCTCTAGCCAGTTATTAAAACAGAGCCACCATACAGTGAACCACTTTCATTTATTACTCTAAGGAAACTAACATCACCCAGTGCTGCCAGAGTTATATAAGCTTCTTGTCACTTCAGAGTCCTCAGGCAAAGTGAGGTTATGGAAGACAGTGGTTTGGATTTCAGGTCTACTCAAACACGCATGTTGTTGTTGCTTTTCATTTTTTAAAAATTGAAATCTTTATTGGTACATTACATATACACATCATGATTGCATTCAACAATGAGAATTTGTACCAGTACATGACACAACTTAGTTCTCATTTTTTCCCATAGCCCTACCCATCCTACCACTCCCACTCCCTATATGCACAAACTTTGTTTCTTTTCTTTTTTGTTATAATCTCATTATTTCCCCCCTTCACCCCATTTCGCTTTGAATATTTTCTATTTCACAATATATAGCATACAATTCTAGAACTCATTTACATCTTTATTTTCTCATACCAGAGAAAAGATACGATATTTACACATCTGTGACCTATTTATTTCACTTATGAGGATGTTCTCAAGGTATGTCCATTTAAGTAGAAATGATTCAAACATCATTTTTTATGGCAGAGTAATACTCCGTTCTGTAGAAGAACCATAGCTTTTTTTTTTTAATCTTTATTGGTACATTAAATATACACATCATGATTGCACTCCATAATGGGGATTTGTACCAGTATAAGACACAACTTAATTCTCATTTTTCTCATAGCCCTACCCACCCTACCACCCCCCATATAAATAAAATTTGTTTCCTTACTTTTTTGTTACAATCTCAACATTGTCCCCTTTCACCTTATTTTATGTTGAGCATTTTCTATTTCACAATATATAACATACAATGCTAGGACTCATTTACATCTTCATTTTCTCATACCAGAGAAAAGATGCGATATGTACCTATCTGTGCCCTATTTATTTCACTTATGAGGATATCCTC